>BLSH010116770.1:46566-64695 GCA_018402905.1 Glandirana rugosa
CGTTCTACATGGGGTGAGTTGAGATACGAGAACTTTCCTGGTCACGCTACAGTGAAAGTGGGAGACCGGACTTTCCCTGTTAAAAAAATTATCTTTTTTTTATGAAAAAAAATAACGAAAATCCACATTTACACTCTAGACTCCAGAGAAACTGGGGTCTAGAGTGTAATTTCTCCGGGACCGTACGAAAATAAAATAATGTTCCCTAGAAATGTAAGGAACATTATCCTTGTTTTCAGTAGACTTTTGTTAACAATACATTTATTTTTCATTTTATTGTGAACACCGTTTACATATGTGGGCACGACTTGCGTATGCATTCGCTTCTGCACGCGAGCTCGGAGGGACGGGGAGCTTTAAATTCTTTTTTTTCTTATTTATTTTACTTTTTATTTACATAACAATTGTTTTCAGATGACTTTTGTTCCTATTACAAGGAATGTAAAGATCCCTTGTAATAAAATAAAAGCATGCCAGGGCCTCTTTAATGTGAGATCTGGGGTCAAAGAGACCTCAGATCTCACATTTACACCTAAAAGCAATAAAAAAAAGTATTTTTTTTCTATTAAAAAAATTGTCCCTTTCAGGCCAGAGGGTGAAAGTGACATCGCACTGGTCCTTTCAAGAGCATAGAGTTGAGTGGGGTACATCTTGCCCTCACTCAACTTCCTGCCCATCTTTACATGGGATCAGATCATTTCCGCCGCTTCCACCAGCTCCAGTAAATAGCCCTTCCCCTGCCGCCCATAAATGTGATCTCATGGAGAATCCACCGCTGGGACCACTTTCATGTAAAAAAGGATTGCTAGCTGTGGATAGAAACACCAGAGTTATGGCAGCTATCTGCTGCCATAATAACGATATTTAAAGTCAAAGTAGCGACGTATATCCATGGTGGGAGGTCTAGAAGTGGTTAAAAAACTGGCAAAATGACAGGAGAAAATAAATATATTTTACTAAATGCAATGGGGTGGATTTACTAAAGGCAAGTGACATTGTTCCAGAGCTTAGTAAATGAAGGAGAGCTCAGTTGACTTCCATCATCCAATCATGTGCAAGCAAAAATGTTATTTGTTTCCTTGTATGTGATTGGATATTCTTTGTAAAGTGAAGCTTTACCTCATGTACTAAGCTCTGGCAACTTGAAAAATGCACAGTCTATTTGCCTTAAAGAAGAACTATAGGCAAAACATTTTTGTATTTTGGATATAGTTATCAGGGTTATAACCTCGGTCATTTTTTTTTTTTGCCATCTGTGTCCACATTTGTAGATGTTACTTTTCTGGGGACAACACAAAATTTGTGATTTTCTTTTACTTTCACCTTCAATGATAATGGTAAACAGGACAAATAGAGATGGTGAACTCCCAAACAGGGACACAGGCAGCAATAAAAGCTTAACAACTGTTCTAATCGGCCTCTACTTTATCCACAAGTAAAAAAAATACTCCTTTAGTTATTTTTTTAAGTAAATCAACACCAATGATTTCCATATTGCCATACACAGGTTTCTATGCATTACTGTTGAGCGAACGTATCCAAAAACGCAGAAACTACTCAAAATTGCCTATTATATTTTTAATTTTAATTACTTTATTACCGCATATTATTTCCTTCTGGCAACTGAGTTTAATACATTTTCATGTGGTATTTAAAGAGCGTTTTGAGAATTTTGTGGTAAATACTGCAAACAGTATAGTGAATTTGACAATTTCAGGATCGCATGCCATATTTAGGCAAAATGTGTCTGGACACATACATACTGCATGCAAGTTGCTTTTGTAAATGGAGCCCGTTATTTATTTTATTTGCTATTTTTTCCCACGAAAGTGAAGTTACCATTTAACGTGAAACTATAGTTAATAAGTAAAAATGTTGTTTCTTTTCTTAACTGATCATTTTCAAATTTTATTAACACATTTTATTGCACGCTTAACCCACAATTACAATCACATTGCCATATGGATGGTGGATACATCTAGAGGAAACCCATAACTATAAACAGGCACAAGAAATGTTGATCTTTATTACTCTTATCAACAACCTCTCACGGAGCCCCCGTCAACTCTTTTCTACCTTTAACGCTCTACTTCATCCTCCATTACCTCCACCCACCAACTTGCTCACTGCCCAGGAGATTGCTCATCACTTTAAAAATAAGATTGATACAATTCGTCTGGAGATCTCCTCTCTACAGATTTCTAACTCCCCTCATACTCTTTGTCCTCCTGCACAATCAATACTCTCGTTTAACCCAGCTAATATAGAGGAAGTCACTAAACTTCTCTCTAACGCCCACCTAACCTCCTGTACCCTAGACCCTGTTCCTTCTCAACTACTACAGTCACCCTCTGACTCTATCCTACACTCTTTAACTCATATTTTCAACCTCTCCCTCTCTACTGGCATCTTCCCCAACCCTCTAAAAAATGCACTAGTCACTCCCATACCAAAAAAGACCACACTGGACCCCACCAATCTTAACAACCTAAGACCCATCTCCTTACTCCCTTTTGCCTCCAAAATCCTTGAACGTTTAGTTTACAACCGACTGTGTGACCACCTCACTGAAAACAACCTTCTTGATCCCCTTCAGTCTGGATTTCATCCACACCACTCCACAGAATCTGCCGTCCTAAAACTCACAAACGACTTACTAACAGCAAAAACCAATGGTCATTATTCCATACTCTTACTCTTGGACCTCTCCGCTGCCCTTGATATAGTTGATCACCCCCTCCTCCTCAAAAAACTCAATTTGCTTGGTCTCGATGGCTGTACTTTCCATTGGTTTGAATCCTACCTATCTCACCGCACCTTCAATGTCACTTACAACTCCACTTCCTCCTCTCCAACTTCTCTTACCGTTGGGGTCCCCAAAGGTTCTGTCCTTGGACTCCCTACTATTCTCAATCTACATGTCCTCCCTGGGTCAGCTGATCACCTCCCATGACTTCCGCTATCATTTATATGCCGATGACACCCAAATCTATCTCTCTACCCCTCAACTCACCCCATCAGTCTCCTCACAGATCACTGCCTTACTAACAGACATATCAGCCTGCATGTCACAGCACTTCCTCAAACTGAATCTATCTAAAACTGAGCTCATGATATTTCCTCCCCCACGTGCCCCTTCCCCTGACTTCTCTGTTAAGATAAATGGCACAACTATTAGTGCATCCCCACATGCCAGGGTGCTAGGGGTAACCCTAGACTCTGAACTGTCCTTTCAAGACCACATCCAATCCCTGTCCAAATCATGCCGCCTCAGCCTACGCAACATCGCTAGAATACGCCCCTTTTTAACCAATGACACCACCAAGCTTCTAATTCACTCTCTGGTTATCTCTCGCCTCAACTACTGCAACTCTCTCCTCATTGGATTACCTTTGCATACATTATCCCCCCTTCAGTCAATAATGAATGCTGCTGCAAGACTTATCTACCTTGCCAACCGCTTAGTGTCCTCCACCCCTCTCTGCCAATCTCTCCACTGGCTTCCACTCACCCAATGTATAAAATTCAAAGTACTAACAATAATTTACAAAGCCATCCACAACTCTGCCCCCCAGTTACATCTCTAACCTAGTCTCAAAATACCAACCAAGCCGCCCTCTTCGGTCCTCCCAAGACCTCCTGCTTTCTAACTCCCTTGTTACCTCCTCCCATGCTCGCCTCCAGGATTTCTCGACAGCTTCTCCCATCCTTTGGAACTCCCTACCCCAATCAGTCCGACTGTCTTCTAATCTATCCATCTTTAGACGATCCCTGAAAACTTTTCTATTTAAAGAAGCCTATCCTGCTTCTACCTAATACTATTTCTTTCTACATCAGCTCATCCCCCACAGCTTTTACCTTTTGTATCAATTGACCCTCCCTCTTAGATTGTAAGCTCTAACGAGCAAGGCCCTCTGATTCCTCTTGTACCAAATTGTGATGTAACTGTACTGTCTGCCTTCATTTTTGTAAAGTGCTGCACAAAGTGCTGGCGCTATATAAATCCTGTATAATAATAATAATAAATCTAATATCAATGAATAAATACTTGACCTGAATACACAGTTCATTATGTAGGTATTCAGCTTTAATATTTTACCTGCACATGTTGACATCCATTTAATGAAAAGGTACACATTGTGATGTGAAGGCCAAATAATCTAATCTTAAGGAGCAGCATAGAGACATCTCATCATTCCTGTAGACAAGCGCTTACTTTCATTTTCCATCCACAGTAGTTAAGATGGCACTGTTTATGGTGATCATATCATAGATCATATCATAAGCATCCTCTTATATAACTTACAGCATGAAGTGTGACTGTGGTAGGTGGAACAGTAGAGCTTGGTTACTTCATAACTGTGGCTTGATCCCACTATATGGCACCTTTTTTTTTCCAGAAAAAGTTTTTATTTGTATATAAAGGTTACATACAAAAAGCTTGAGCAGTAATTGTACAGAAAGTTAAAGAAGGTGTTACAACAAAACATTTATAAGATAAAATAAGCATAGACCTTCAAGAAATGGGTCTAATTCTAAGTCCTACATCAAGAAACATGGTGCTCGACTATAGGGTGGTCCAAGAAACTGGCAAAAGAGTAATTTCCTAATTTCCGTGTTGTTTGGACAGAAACCAGTGGATTATGTAGATTATTTTCACCTGATGGATAGTTCTGGTCAAGTCCAGCAAGGGAGGATTCAGTACCTGCAATTGGGGGGGGGGGGGTAGTAATTTTAGTAAATATAAGGTATGTTAAAAGGGTTGCATGAGTCGTATGCAGTGCTTTTTGTGGGGTATGACTATATGGGGGGGTAAAAAGAAGGGCAGTGAGAGAGAGAGAGAGATAGAGAGAAAGGAAAAAAAAGGGAGGAAAGTGAGGGGGCTGGGGTAGGTTAGGAGGGAGGGTGGAATCCGTCTCTGGCTTCTCTTCTCAGTGGATTCTTTAGTCTAGTTGACTCCAGTGGAAGTCTTAAGTGGAAGTTGACTTAGATGGGGCGGTCCTATATGGAGAGGAGAGTATTGATTAAAAGGTTGGGAATTCATAAAATTGTGTTGTAGGATCATGATATCTAGTGAGATTGCCATCATTTATTTTCCTTTTTCAATTTCCTTTTATATCCTCTCATCCCATTCCCCTCCCCCCCATCTCCCCTTCAGTTGGGTTGGTTGTTTAGTTGGGAGAATTCTGGAGTTGTTTGAAAGTGAGTCCAGTAGGCAAATTTAGAGCTATATTTTGAAGGGGTATCACATAAGATGTGGATAAAATCTTCCACTTCAGCTACCTTGTGGATTCTTTTAAACCATTCCTTAACTGAGGGAGTTTGAGAAGAGCCCCAGAATGCATTGTTTCTCTGGGCACCTTTTTTTTACACCATACAGAAACAATGCTACCATGTTAGATGTAATTTGGTATAGGAGATAACTGAAGTGGGGACTTGGAAATTACAATGAGATGGGGCAGTTTATTCTAATTAAGCTAGCTGACATATGGAACAAATGGAAATTGGTTGGACAACAATGTCTAAAAGTGTAATATTGTTCTTTAATTCTCAATATAACACAATTATTTTATACACACTCCCACTCCCTGCAAGTGGTGTTCTAGATTTAAGCATTACCTGTTAAGCTGCATCGTGTCCGGCTTTCCTAATGACATAAAAATCTGCATTCCAAACTATTGAATGTGGTCTTTATCACACGTGGCTATTTTTAAGGAAAAGACAATATCTGATAATTTTCTGTCAAATGAAGGTAATAATAGGGTTTGCTGCATGCGTGTTGTCTGTAAAAGGTACCTGTAGATCCAAAAACAGACTCATCACAGTCAGTGAGACCTCTGATCCTTTATCACAACCCTATGAATATTTGTCCAATGGTGCTAAATGTCTCCCAGGGGTCCACTTAAATGTAACTTCTGGAGTTATCTTGAAGTAAGTTGTGGATCCCACCCATTATCTACCATCATGCAGCAACTATAAAAATTAATGAAATCTGGGGATACAGCAGCAAAAGATATAAAACATCACTTTTATTTTTTTCAATTGAAATCTATTATAAACTAGTATAATAATACCTAAATAGATATACTAGGTGCCCCATAAAATATTAGTGAAATATTCAAAACTTCAAAAATATAACACTAGAGAATATTCATAACACAATAAGACCTCTTTCACACTGGGGCTGGGGGTTTTCAGGCACTTTAGCTCTAGAAATAGCCTCTGCTAAGCACCTGAAAACTGCCACCCATTCATTCCAGTGTGCCTTTTCACACTGGGGCGGTGTGCTTGTGGGACGGGAAAAAAAGTCCTGCAAGCAGCATCTTTGGGGTGGGTTGGGAGCGCTGTATACAGCGCTCCCAAAATGCCCCTGCCCATTGTAATAAATGGGCATCACTTTCAATGCGCCTTCAAATCGATTTGAAATTGCCACATAATGGGAGTTTTTAATCCCTCTTTAGGTGTTAAAAGCTCCCCGATAGCATGCGAAAACAGCGGTAAAGTGCCGCTAAAATGAGCGGCGCTTTACCACGAACGCAGCCACGGCCCCACTGTGAAAGGGGTCTAACCTAGAAATGTTTAATGTAAAAAAGTAAAAACACAAAAAGGTTATTCCTAAGGGAAACACATAGGATAGATGCCAGAATAATGCACATTAGATTGTACAATAGGTATTGCAAATGCATGCACATGATTTTGTGGCCAGTTATACCCTGAGACTCGTATAGAGCTTTGACTCTATGACTGGCATTTCTGTGAGATAATAAGATGATATATCGATATCAATGAATATATTTTGTTGAAATTTATTTTAGGCTTATTTGTTTGCTTTTCCACTGTTTTCCTACAAACATCATACACACACATTTGCAATACCTATTGGACAATCTAATGTGTATGACTGTTTATTCTATATGTGGATTTTGAATGTCTTCTAAATGTTTTGGCAATAGTTAACCATTTGCGCACTGTAAACATTTGGTACAATTGCCAGGCTAAGTTATTATGGTATAGATATTCTGAACAACTATATTTTTACAGTCTTTAATTATTTTGTAGCCTTTCACTAATATTGGCTGGGCCTCAGTGTATTTATTTCAGCATTTTGTTACTTGTAATAGAATAAATGTACAGTTTTATTTGTATTGCTGCTCTGGTCCCAGATCTTATTCCTTTTTATATATGTTGCATATATCGGACATGTTAAAACACCCGAGCCAAAGAGCAAACATGTTACTAGCTGGGCTTGATGTAAAACAGCATTAGAATCACTTTGGCAGTCTAAACGTACATAAAGGAAGACTTTATAGAGAGATATGAAAGTTACCATTGGTACTTCTCATTCTGTGAATTATGATTGTCATATGTATCCCCTTTATTATATATATTGTGCGGACAAGGATGTCTCATTTGACATGTATGCATACTTGATCCATGTTAGTGCCCTAAATCTTATTGAACCAGGTTGGTTGGTGTACTAGCCAGGCAACCAGTATCTTCAAAAGAGGAACAACAATGGCAGACCCATGTTTTCCCCAGGGAAAGTTTATTTATTTTTAAAAGCCCATCTGCACCAGTGTGCTGTGTTCACACATTAATGTGCATTGACAGAAATACTGCATGTATGATTTTTGATCCATTGTGATGCCTTAGAAAGCCCATTCAAATTAATCAGCTGCATTAACGCATGATGCAATTAAAAGGTAATAAAAAGTGTGGCGCTTACATACAAATCTCTATAACATACAATACAATCAGTATTGTGTAAAAAAGTGAGTAAATTAAACAATCCAATGTGACATATTCCCAACACCAATATTTCTTCAAAGTAAATCTCCAGTTTCTTCACCACTTGTGTTCAAAAGTGTGGATGCACACAAAAATGTTTAACTCCTTTTTACAGGTAGGTCAAAAAGTGCTTTTGCTCTCAGAGGCTTAAATCCCTGGGTTTAGGCTTCAATATCCTTCTCCAATTTTAATGATAATCATTCATGAGATGACCAAACGGGAGACATGATAATAATTTAATAGTATAGTATTTGTTAAAAATAGTTAAAAGTATAAGAAGATATAGGTTACACTCACATGCAATGGTGCCTGTGACAGGCACCAGTATATACAGCATGTATGGGAAGGTAATTACTCCACCAAGCCTGCCATAATGGTCCCTTCCGGGTCCTGTGTGACATCAAATCTGGGCTTAGAGCTGAGAGCGAGGCTTAGCACGCACGCTGGCAGGCTCAGCCGAGTAATTACCTTACCATACATGCTGTATATACTGGTGCCGGTCACAGGCACCATCACATGTGAGTGTAATATATACAGTATCTCACAAAAATGTGTACACCCCTCACATTTTTGTAAATATTTTATTATATCTTTTCATGTGACAACACTGACAAAATTACATTTTTCATCCAATGTAAAGTAGTGAGTGTACAGCTTGTATAAAGGTGTCAATTTTATGTCCCCTCAAAATAACTCAACGCACAGCCATTAATTATAGGAAATTTAAGATGCTGGACGGCTGCACTCCAATGCAACACCTTTATTGTGCAAGTAGATTAAAAATCAAAACTATGGTTAAGCACCATATTAGGGTGTGAAACATGTTAGCTTTTTATTCCTGCACCTCTGTACTTATGATTTGACAGCTTTGATTTTTATTCTACTTGCACAATAAAGGTGTTGCAATGGAGTGTGGCCATCCAATATCTTAAATTGCCTATCACGTTTGCAGAGCCGCACCTGGATGCTACTGAGCAGGGAAGGTGATCATTTGGATTGCATGCCTAGAGAGGTGTAGATTTGTTTTTCACACATCCATTAATGTCTAAACCGCTGGCAACAAAAGTGAGTACACCCCTAAGTGAAAATGTCCAAATTGGGCCCAATTAGCCATTTTCCCTCCCCACTGTCATGTGACTCGTTAGTATTACAAGGTCTCAGGTGTGAATGGGGAGCAGGTGTGTTAAATTAGGTGTTATCGCTCTCACTCATACTGGTCACTGGAAGTTAAACATGGCACCTCATGGCAAAGAGGAATTGATGCTTTACATAAAGATGGCCTAGGCTATAAGAAGATTGCCAAGACCCTGAAACTGAGCTGAAGCATGGTGGCCAAGACCATACAGCAGTTTAACAGTACAGGTTCCACTCAGAACAGGCCTCGCCATGGAGTTGCTCAGCTTCATATCCAGGGGTTGTCTTTGGGAAATAGACGTAGGAATGCTGTCAGCATTGCTGCAGAGGTTGAAGGGGTGGGGGGGGTCAGCCTGTCAGTGCTCAGACCATACGCCACACACTGCATCAAATTGGTCTGCATAGCTGTCATCCCAGAAGGAAGCCTCCTCTAAAGATGATGCACAAGAAAGCCCACAAACACTTTGCTGAAAACAAGCACACTAAGGACATGGATTACTGTCCTGTGGTCTGATGAGACCAAGATAAACTTATGTGGTTCAGAAGTTGTCAAGTGTGTGAGGTGGAAACCAGGTGAGGAGTACAAAGATAAGTGTGCACATGGTGGTGGGAGTGTCTTGGTCTGGTGTTGCATGAGTGCTGCCAGCACTGGGGAGCTACAGTTCATTCAAGGAACCATGAATGCCAACGTGTACTGTGACATACTGAAGCAGAGCATGATCCCCTCTTCAGAGACTGGGCCGCAGGGTAGTATTCCAACATGATAACAACCCCAAACACACCTCCAAGACTACGCTGCTTTGCTAAAGAAGCTGAGGGTAAAGGTGATGGACTGGCCAAGTATGTCTTCAGATCTAAACCCTATTGAGCATCTGCGGGCATCCTCAAATGGAAGGTGGAGGAGCGCAAGGCCTCTAACATCCACCAGCTCCGTAATGTAATCATGGGGGAGTGGAAGAGGACTCCAGTGGCAACCTGTGAAGCTCTGGTGAACTCCATGCCTAAGAGGGTTAAGGCAGTGCTGGAAATAATGGTGGCCACACAAAATATTGACACTTTGAGCCCAATTTGAACATTTTCACTTAGGAGTCTACTCACTTTTGTTGTCAGCGGGTTTAGACATTAATAGCTGTGTGTTAAATTATTTTGAGGGGACAGCAAATTTACACTGTTATACAAGTTGTACACACACTAATTTACATTGTAGCAAAGTGTCATTTTTTCAGTGTTGTCACATGAAAAGATATAATAAAATATTTACAAAAATGTGAGGGGTGCACTCACTTTTGTGAGATACTGTATCTTCTATACTATTAACTATTTTTAATTAATATATATGCAAATTCCCAACGCTGTCCTCTTAAATTATACAATTCATACATATACACCATATATCATAAAAAAATGAGTTCATAGGATTCAGTTGTGCAAAAAAATCATCAAAATCCTCCAATCAAAGTGCAATAGTGCTTTCTTCACAGTGCAATCAGTGATTCAAATCGTCTTATGTGTGATAAGGTGCAGCTCTCCCCTTTTGTGCCTTCACTCACCAAATTATGAGCGTAAATGCGCCTGTCACAGATGAATGCTCACGTGTTGTTTCTCCAACTCCTCCACAGATTATGAATGTGAATACGCCTATGATAGGTAGATGCTCAGATGCTGCCCCAGCCTCTAAAGATGCCCAGTGGGAGGGTGAAATTAATTGTGTGGGAACTACCGGTGATGTCACAATCAGCGTTTGGCACGCACACTACTCTGCTGGTTCTGTACTGGCATTACACACTTGTTTGCACAGGAAACTTGTGAGTAGGTAATTTATATGTTTTACTTCTTTTTAACAATAAAACTGAATTATGCTATTGAGATTTCTCTACCTCTTTTTTGTGACCATTAATCTGCCATCCTATTGAGAGAAGTGGAGGAGCTGGAGAAATGGCATCTGAGCATTCACCTATGTTAGGGGTATTCATATTCATAATCCGTGGAGGAGCTGGAGAAACCACATCTGAGCATTCATCTGTGACAGGCGCATTTACACTCATAATTTGGTGAGTGAGGCACAAAAGGGAAGCATGATGCCTTATCACACATAAGAAAATTTGGAGCACTAATTGAACTTTGAAGAAAGCACTATTGCACTTTGTTGGGAGGACTTTGATGATTTTTGCACAACTGAATTCTATCACCGAATATTTTTTTATGATTTATGGTGTACATGTATGAATATATATGAATTATATAAAATACAAATAATGAATTGTATAATATTATTTGCATATATATACTATTTAAAGGCACCAAACACCTTTTTTTCCAGAAGCAGCCTATACACTCATTTGTAGCACTTTATTGTTTTAATTAACAGACACTTTTTTCTACCTTAGCACATACAAATATTAGATATTTTTAATAAATACTACACTAATCTTATCATGTCTCCATGTCTCATTTCATCTGACAATCTTATCTGGTCTCCTGTTTGGTCATCTCATGAATGATTATCAATAACGATGTACATTGGATTGTTTGATTTAAGGACTTTATTGCGCAATACAGGTTGTATGTTATAGAGATTTCTATGCAAGCGCCACACCTTTTATAACTTTTTAATTTCTCACAAATTGAATATTTCCATTTAAAGGGGCAGCTATGTTTGCTTTTTTTGTTTTTGTTTTATGTTAGCTTCATTTAGGGGTTGAACATTGGTTTATTTATATTCAATAATGTATGATGCAATAGGCTATAAGACACGTGCAACACAATGCAGCAGAACATTCTAGTGTGAAATAGACTTAAAACAAAATGGCATACACAGGCACTGCTTTCGTGTATTACAAAGTCCACTTGCCTCAAACAATAATGTCAGCTGTTCTAATATTGTATAAGAAAGCATTATTCCTGTATCAAATACATGTAATTATTTGTAACCCCTTGAGCAGATATAAAGAGAGAGAGAGAAAGAGAGAGTTAGAGAAAGCAGAAAAGTCACTAAAGACAATTCATTTTGTAGATTTTTATTACTCTTCCCCGGGACAAGCAGAACTCCAAGCACCCAGTGGGCAGAGGCAGTGTAAATTAGAGAAGTATCACTGCAAAGCTCAATCATCCGTTTGGATTAAAAACACAAAGAGCAACAGAAAATGCATAGAACTGAGAACTAAGTAGAGGAGAAAAAAAAGAAGCTTAAAGCCATGTTTATTTATTATAACCTGTAAACTGAAAGCCAGCACCAAGGGTGACCCGGGGATTATTATTATATGTAAATGTTGCTCGCTGTAGCACATAGTTATGACAAATGGCTTGTTGAAGTTCATTTATATGCAAAAATAAAAAAGCAGATTTGCATTTCTTCCAGATAGGTTAAACTCACTGAAGCCTGCATACTGTGCAAGCAATTGACCACAGAATGTCATGCTCAGAATATTTAGTACTTTCTTTGAGTGAAAATTATAGTGCACATAAAATTTCAATATCTTGGGATTTTTTTGGGCAAGTAAATTCAAGTCTAACTTAGCATTGTAGTATAATTGCTATGATGCTAGGTAAAATAGTTATAACGATGCAATTCTTCTAAGAGGTATAATATGCAATAAAAAAAAATATCCACATAGCCACTGGAAAATGTAAATGAAAGAAGAAAAGGCTACTGAAATTGCTTATTCAATTACTGGGTTATGGTAATAATAAGCTGCAACATGGCAACTGTATTTCACTTTTGAGTGTTTCTGAGAACTTGGTTTCTGAGGGTTCCCTTTATTTTCACAAGGATCCTTGCCGTTTTGGATAGGCTCCCAAATGTACCACTATGTGCAGAACTACAGTATACAGGGAAAAAACTCATGTTTTAAATCAAATTTTATCATGCATTCTGTTTTTCATGACAGTATATTCTCTTATATAGATCAAATTGTGCTATATCTAGCTATGGCTGTTCAGACTCCACTTAGATTTTACCCCCTTACTCCTTCCAATCTCACTCAATGGATGTTTTTAAACAATAAGACACACAAGGTCTTATCCAATGAGCAGATTGAACACGCTTCCCTGACAGCTTTTTCTCAGAACACGAGTGATGAGGTGAGGAAATCCATCAATCCAACCTGACTAATCAACTTTTCTGCACCTCAGATCACCTGAAAAATGAATAAAGAAACAGAAAAAAACAATAGTGTCCCTGTAACAAAATATAAGTCTTTGTCAATTAAACATTATTACTAAATCACTAAGCATGGGCCTCTAAAATCTCTCTCAGATGGCCTAAAGAGTGCAATCCATTTCTTACTCCACACTTTACTTCTTTGGCATTCTTGCGATAGATGGCCCTCTGTGTGGTACTTAAAGCTCTTGCAGGCATTTTAGAACCTCAAGCGATCATTACTTTCAAATGCAATTGGCATTAAGAGCCTTCACTGTACCATAGTCACGTTTTTACAAATCACCCCATTACTTGGCAGTGCAATTAGGCAGCACAACTTTGCTAATGAACGGTTTAATCATACACTGAGGACAGAGTTTACAATAATCTGTGACTAATAATCCAAAAGTCCCAAGTCTCCACAATGTAATAAACAAGATGTATGACTGATATATTTACCTCTAGTAAATATAGAAAAAGTGAAAACACAGTGAATGCACTATTTAGTGCATCAGATTTGGATGTCTACGGCTCACAGGCTGTTCCTGATAAGGTCAGTGTACAAATGAGGTTCTTGTCAGTCTGGCTGTGTTCCAAGGACCCAGCTGGCAATCACTCGAGATCAATGATCATAATGTGACAGGTTTCTAGAATGAAATGTACCCAATGGCATAGGTTGAAAGCCTAGGGAAAATATTTCTTCATCATTTCTTCCCTTATCATGACAGTCAACAGAAAAAAAATGTCAGCATTTTGTCTAATATATTACTGAATAAACTATAGGCTATGATAATAATTCAAGTTACATACTGATCTGTTTGTGTTCACATTGCATTATAATAGATATGTTAATGGGGTTTTCTGAGTTTATTACAGTTTTAAAGAGTGTACATTGCTACTTCATTGTCTGTTGTGGGATTTTCCAAGGGAATGCATAAAACAGAACAGTAAACAAGTAATAATAATAATAGGAATAATAATAGGAATAAAAATATTAGCCTGGCCTGAATAAAAAGTAAAACCAAATCCTACAATTACCAAAAACGATAAAACTGTAGTGTGATCACGCTAATGTTTACAAGGCTCGATGCACCAAAAACCACTATAGACTATACATGAACTATATGCTTTTTGAGTATGTTTTATGTTAAGAAGCAAATTCACTAAGTGCTAACCGAAGGATAAAGCTGCTGACAGCAGCAATACCCTGGTAAGTGGATAATGCTGGTTTGATACCAGTAAATCCTTTCCAAATACCACTGAAAAATAATCAGTCAATAATATGCAGAATCATATGGAAAATTGCACACCTATAACATTTTTCATTCAGTTTATAACACTGAGGATAAATTAATATAAATTTAAATGGATTTGAGAGGTTTTTTTTTTATTTCTGTGAAAGTTCCTGTTGGGAAGATCCCAATTCAGTTCTGGCTAGAATGACACCCTGACACATCTTGCTTTACTTGGAAAGGAAATGAGTAGGAAGCTCAACAGACAGGAACTGCCAATTGTTCTTATTCTTCTCCACTCCACTGAATGAAATATGTTTTATTATGGTTTATGGCATCAGTTACCTCATGTTACCTCTTTTTGTCCCAGAGAAAGAGACATATACAACAAAGATAACTTAAATAAAATTGAATTTTAATAATTGTTTGATAAATAATGTTCTTTAAAAGAAGGACATACATTCCACATTAATAATTATGCTATCAAAACGAGTGTGTACTATATATTATCTCCAGCATTGCTCCTGTTTGTTCTTGCCTGGGGCCACTATATGTTGAATCCCAGCACAGTTACTTCCTTATTGGAAACTTTTCCCCTATCCTATTTGTCACTTTTTGTAATAAAAATTTGCATTTTACAGCCCTGATTGTATGTCTTGGCTCCTCTAGAGAAGAAGACTGACAGAAGCTTTACAGTGCTTAAGTTCACAGGCTGCTGCTGAGGGATAAAGATCAGATATCAGGGAGATATGATAAGACACTGTCCTTACAGATTTAACTCTTTTGTGTCTCCTTGGCAGCAGAGTTTGTCCTGTCACTTCATTTGCTTTTCTTTTCTCCCACCCTAATCTGTGTTCCCTTGGCACAGTCTCTGTCCTAATATTCCTTGAAAACATGCAGTACAATTGCAAGGTAATCAAAATAAATGTACTACTGACATACGTTAATGTGCAAACCCAACTTCAATGCAATAGGATCCAATAGTTTAGAGTGAAATTATATGAAATCATGTGCAAACAAATGGCATGTGTTAAGATGTATCAAAAAGCATTCTATCATACAATGAATGTATATTGTTTTAAATACTGCGCAATAAAGACTCCTAGGCTAGGTTCACACATATACAATGAGGGAAGCCGGTTCTCGGATCGCATCTCTCCCACAGGCAGTTCACACTGCCTTCTGCGAACCGCTACGGGCGTCAATACAATGTTAATGACACCCCCAGATTGGTTCACAGATCGCAGTGTGAACTGTGAACTTGCACAGGAATCAGATCGCATGGATGAGAACACCCATGCGATTCAATTCCAGTGCGTGAAAAATAAAGTCCCTGCTCTATTTTCCTGCGAATCGAATGCGAGTTCAGCCATACAACTGTATGGCTGAACTCGCATTGCACAGACATTGTATGCGATCGGCACCGCAGTGCGAGTGTGAATCACATGTGATTTCTGTGTTTGCACAGGTGTGAACTCAGCCTTAATCCTTTTTGAGCACAATTTCACTGGGGGTACTACTAATTGCTTTCTGGAGAGTGTGGAGATCCCTGGTGGTGATTAAGATCTTGAGCACATTTGGAAAGGTTTGGAGAGCTAATGCAGCTTGATTAACCACTTGCCGGCCACCTGCCTTCGAATGATGGCGGCAAAGTTTTTGATATTGCAAACCGCCATCACCTGCTGGCGGTTGTGAGATCGCCAATCATGTATGTAAACACACGGGTATCCATTCTGACAGGGGGAAGGAATGTGATCATAGGCTTCCTGTATATGGGAGTCGTGATCACTCTTCTCCCCCACTCAGCCCAGCCTCCACACAGTTAGTAACACACACGGAACACAGTTAACCCTTGGAGCACCCCCCAGGTTAACCCCTTCCCTGCCAGTGACATTTGTACAGTAATAAGTGCATTTTTATAGCACTGATCACTGTATAAATGTCAATGGTCCAAAAAAGGGGCAAAATGGTGTGGCATGTCTGCCGCAATATCGCAGCACTACTAAAAATCGCAGATCGCGACCATTACTAGTAAAAAATAAAAAAAAAATAAAAGCCCCATAAATGAATTTTCATCATTCGTAAATGTGGCAACTTTTGCACAAACCAGTCAGTATATGCCGATTGCGATTTTTTTTTACCAAAAATATGAGGAAGAATATAAATCGGCCAAAACTGATGAAAATTTTGTTTTTTTTATATCTTTTTTTGGATACGTATTTTAGCAAAAAGTAAGAAATGTTTTGTTTTTTTTTGCAAAATTGTCAATATTTTTTTGTTTATAGCGGTGATCAGAAATGACGCAGAGGTGATAAAATTCCACCAAAAGAAAGCTCTGTTTGTGGGAAAAAGAGGACACAAATTTTGTTTGGATACAACGTTGCACGGCCACACAATTGTCAATTAAAGCGACCCAGTGCAGAATCACAAAAAGTGCTCTGGTCCTAAAGGGGGAAATCCTTCCGGGGCTGAAGTGGTTAACAGGAAAGGTGTTTGCATATACATGATTGAGGTGAGCAGCTAGTGCAATTGGTGGTGGATTTTACTGGGTGTGCACAATCATTTTTCTTGAACCATTATCAGTGACGATTGTTTTTGGACATTTAGCACCTTTGGATTATACCAACTGAACTGTGGATTTGACTTTTGTACAAATTATATTTTATTCACGTTTATATATGCACTTTGCATTGTGGTATTTTTAGTGAATATGATTTTTGATGCATGTTAATACATATCATTTGTTTGGACATGATTTGATATAATTTCACTTTAAACCATTGGTTTATTGCATTGAAGTTGGTTTTGCACATTTGCACGTCAATAGTGTGTTTATTTTGATTATATTGTGATTGCACTGCACTTTTTTAAGGAATATTATTACCACTGGTGTGGGAATGTCTGTCAGTGCCGGCTGCAACCTTTTTTTTTCTTTTTGTGTAATTCATTTGCACTGGGTAGTGCAGAGAAAACAAGCTTATTTTCCTGTCTCTGTTTTACCTGATGCTTTCTATCCCCCTAACTAGGCAGTCACAGCTCAGTGCTGAGAATACAAGACAACTAATGGTTTGAGACAGGGCCTTACTAGATTTTTTTACAGTATAGGCACTTATTTTTTAATATTTTACATAGTTATACCTGCAAGATGGGTCAGCATAAAGTAATCTATCAGGACTTACTTTTCTGACAAAAGTTCTACTTCAAGCATCTTAATTAGAGTTGAGCGAACCCAAACTCTAAAGTTCGGGTCCGTACCAAACTTTGGGGTGTCCGTGACCTGGACCCGAACCCGGACATTTGAAAAAAGTTTGGGTTCGGGGTTCGGGTATTTTATCCTGCCTTTTGAATAGCTGCAGGGCAGCCAATCAACAAGCGTTTCACTGGTTTGCCCTTAGAAGCCATCACAGCCATGCCTACTAATGGCATGGCTGTGATTGGCCAGTGCATCCTGTGACCCAGCCTCTGTATAAGCTGGAGTCACATAGTGCTGCATGTCACATGCTCTCAGGCTAGTGTAGGGAGAGGATGCTGCCGGTGCTGTGAGGGACAGATTGCAGATATAATAACATCTCATCCTCCATTACAGAACAATCTGATTCTGGACTAGGTAGAGATTACTACTACTACTGCTTTGAGGGACAGATTGCAGATCTCATCCTGCATTACAGAATGACCTGATTCTGGACTAGATAGAGATAACTACTACTACTGCTTTGAGGGACAGATTGCAGATCTCATCCTGCATTACAGAACGATCTGATTCTGGACTAGGTAGAGTTTACTACTCCTGCTTTTAGGGACAGATTGCAGATCTAATAACATCTCATCCTGCATTAC
>BLSH010116770.1:66378-99414 GCA_018402905.1 Glandirana rugosa
CCAACCTCCATAATCCCTTGTATCGCCGCTCAGATCTTCCTTGGTTCATGGTAGATTATTTGTGGAAATTCAACCGAAGATAGTCGCTCCATAATCCCTAGGGGAATTTCGTCGCACTCTTGTAGCTCCTGGTAAGCAGACGTAGGGTGAGATACAAATTCAGGGAAAGGGTAAAAAGGTGTTTTTCTCCGAATCTACTCAGGAGGTGGTCTCGTCGTATCTAGTTCCTCTATGGGGGAAATTATTGGTAGCCAGGGCTCGTGGTGACAAGTTTTCCCCATTACTGACTGACTGGGAAGGAACTCAAGGTGGTTCTGGTGCTCGGGACCGATGGTTATTAAAGGGGGTATCTCCTTGATCTATGCTGCTCTGGTGGAGGACTCATCTAAGCCTCTTTTTGTGGAAAAATGGGAAAGGGACTTAAACATAGAGTGGGATGCAGACGAATGGTCCTCGATGTTCTCACGCTGCTTTAAGGGGATCCCTAATACCTCGCTGATAGAAGCCAACTTAAAGGTGTTTATTAGATGGTACTTGGTTCCTTCTAGACTCGCCGCTATGTTCCCTAATACCTCCAACCTAATACCTCCAACCTCTGCTTCAGGGGTTGCGAACATGTGGGCACCTTCCTACACACATGGTGGGAATGACCCCATCTGAGAAGCTACTGGAACAAATTCTTTCATTTGATTCGTAAGATCTCAGGCCTTCCAATTTCCCAATGTCCAGAAATAGCCTTACTCAATTCTAAATCTGAAGGTATGTCCAAATCCCTATATAAGCTAACCCAATTCATCCTTTTGGGGGCCAAGATCACAATTGCTAAGTCCTGGAAGTGCCCTTCAATATCCTTCACAGAGGCTTTGAGGAAGATATCCTGGATTATGGTACAGGAAAAACAGGCTAGTCACATCTTAGATACCTCCCCTAAATTTGACCTTGTCTGGGAGCCCTGGAGGATTCACTTAAATTTACCAGGGTGAGTTTTCCTCCATGACTCCTGCACTTAGCTACACTGATGTCAATATCCCTCATCCTTTTTCTTCTTTCCTTCCTCTCCTACTTTCCTTTCTACCTCTCTTCTAGTTCAGCTCTTCATGTTACCATTCTATTATCATATGCTGGGATCAACAAGGTCCCTGGGTTTTATCTTCCTCCTCCCACGGTGTAGTCGGAGAGGTTTGAGGAAACCCCCCTAAATAACACTTACAGAAGAAATACGACTCCCTAGTTTTTATCTGTTTCATAAGTTCTACTAGGGACTGTACTGTATAGAATTCTTCAATTTTTTGATCCCTTACAGGGGGGGAGGTACAGCTCCTGACTTTGCAGTTACAGTTTGTTCCCAGATGGGGTAACCGAGGAGTCGGTGGGCCCTCCCTTTTTTGGGAGCTTTCTCTTCCCTTGCGGGGTTGATTTTCCTTCCATGTCAGTCTGTTTATCCCAGATGCTCATGGGAGGCTGAGTACGGCTGCCTCTTAGACTGTGTGTGCACTTTTTCACTTGTTCTTCTTTAATGTTCTGTAATGTGAGCTCATTTTTATAATTTTATAATGCAATGGGTAACTTGATTTTGTGTATTTCTGTAACTGGTTCTTACAAAATCTCTATATTTTATATATTGTCCTACTTTGTTATGCCTTATCTCTTTGTATATTCAATAAAAAGATTTGAAACCAAACAAAATAAAGGGGGCCTCAACTATGGTTTCTGACATCCCAATAAGTGGTACCAAACATTCAATACATGCAATTCTACATAAAATTATCAAATACTCCAGATACTACAAGTATGTTTGGAGTCTGGAGACCTGATGCAGGAGATGATTCAAGACTTTGGATATGTTACAAGAAATGATCAGAGATCATTGACATCTCATTCCCCTTATTGTTCAATTCTAACAGCTGTGGATTGAGAACTGTCTGTTGTGGATCAAGGAAGCACACAAATTACCAAAGAAGCATAGACTAGACACCAGGATTTTACACTGTACAGAACATCTGTCAGTTGAACTTGTATGTTTGCCCCTGCACAACTCATTAGTAAGACATCATCTGGAATATGCAGTTCAGTTTTGGGCACCAGTTCACAAAAAAACTGAGGAAAGTGCAAACTAGGGCAACCAAACTGATACAAGGCATGAAGGAGCTCAGCTATGAGGAAAGGTTAGATGAACTGAATTTATTCTCTCTTGAGAATAAGTGATTCAGGGGGAATTTGATGAAGATGTAAAACTACATAAATGGTCCATGTAGTGAACTTGGTGTAGAGTTATTTATTACCAGGTGATCACAGAGGACAATGGGGCACTCTTTGCATCTGGAGGAAAAGAGATTTCTTCACAGAGTAGTGAAAATGTGGAATAGACTCCCTGTGATGCTGAGCTGTATACTGTGTCCTGTGATGCTGGGGCTGTATACTGGTTCTGGACAGCTCAGTAGATTTAAAAAAGGCCTGGATCTATTCCTAAATGCACACAAAATAACTGGATATTTAGAGGTAATATCAACAAGGGTAGTAGATCCAGAGAATATCCGGTTGCCTCATGGGGATCATGAAGAATCTTTTTCCCCCACTGGAGTGAATAAAATCATGCTTTATTGTTTGATTTTTGCCTTCCTCTGGATAAACTGTGGGTATAGTATATATGGAGAGGTTTGCTATTTGTGAGTGTGCTTTTTTTTATTTTTTATTTATTTATTTTTTATCAGTTGAACTAGATGGATTAGTGATTTTTTTAACCTAATTATGTAACTATGTAAGTTGAACACAGAAATGAGCAGTAGTCATAATTTTACTTTTATCATAAAAAAAGTTTTATGATGTTCTTGCAAACTAAAGCTGGACGTACATTACCCACTTTTTTCAACCAGTCTGGTGAATGAATAGGGAAATTCACCTTGCTGTGTCTTTGTATTCTGACAGCAGGACTCTCCTACCATCAGAATACACTAATCAGCTCTGCAGCTCATTGACTGCATCAATTGTATTAACTGATCAAGTGGAGATTTTACAACAAGCCCAAACTTGAAAAGTTGATAGATCAACTTCTCATGAATGGGAACCGTCATACTGTACATGGATCGAGATCCGTCCAGTTCCTGCTGAACTGGCCAAATTTCAATCCATGTATGGCCAGTTTTACACTGCATTTCATATGTTGGAATCTGATATAAATGCTCCACTAAAATACAGACCCAATTTAATGAAATGAAAAAGTGGAAATGTTTAACATAATATTAGGGCCAGCAGTTTGACAATGATGCATTTTTTCTAACATAAGGAAAACATAATTATTTTTCTATTATGCCTAAATGGTAGTATACCAAAAGGTGTTTTTTCACTTTTAGGTGGAATCTAGTAGGCTAATTCAGCCACTGATGTTTTATGATTTTGGGCAATAAATTCTCTCAAATGTAGATCTTGGTTTTAGTCGTGACTAGAGTTGAGCGAATACCTGGACGTTCGGGTTCTGCGGGTCCGAACGAACTTTGGGAAAAAGTCTGGGTTCGGCACCGAACATTGTCCAAATGTTATCCCAGACCCCGAACCCCATTGAAGTCAATGGGGACCCAAACTTTTAGGCACAAAAATGGCACAATTTGATCGTTGTGTACGATCATAACGATCGTTGTGTTAGACAGGGTTTGATCTGCAATCTGTCACTCAAAGCAGCATTATGTGAAATCTCAAATTACTCCAACAATCTGATCATTGTGCATGATCGTAGCGATCGTTGTGTTATGCAGAGTTTGATCTGCAATCTGTCACTCAAAGCAGCAGTATGTGAAATCTCAAATTTCTGCAATCTGTCCCTCAGAGCAACAGCAGTAGTAATCTCTCTCTCACAAAAACGCCGGCAGCATCCTCTCCCTACACTAACCCAAGAGCATGTGACATGCAGCACTGTGACTCCAGCTTATAAAGAGGCTGGGTCACATGATGCACTGGCCAATCACAGCCATGCCATTAGTAGGCATGGCTGTGATGGCTTCTAAGGGCAAACTAGTGAAACACTTGTTGATTGGCTGCCCTTCAGCTATTCAACATGCGTGATCAACTACCAGAACTCAGAACCCGAGCCCGAATGTTTTTTGAAATGTCCGTGTTCGGGTCTGGGTCCCGGACACCCGAAAGTTCGGTACGGACCCGAACTTTACAGTCCGGGTTCGCTCAACACTAGTCGTGACCACCTTGGAGTCCTGCAATATAATAAGCTGCAATATATATAACTTTTTTTGATACCACTTTAATTAAAATAAAGGCCTTATAGATGGGTTTCATTTTTAACTAATAAATTATAATAATAATATAATCATTTATTAAAACAATACATACTTTCCATGTACATACACAAAAACCATCCCTTGATCCAAATAAATATTTTTGGGGGCTACTGATGCTTAAAATTTGTAATGAAAACAGGGAATCCCTGTTGCCATAATGACAACATTAAGAAAGAGTACCTTTTTCCTCACTGAAAATGTTCTATTAAAAAATATTTTGTTACCTAGCAGATATAGCAGATCCAACCCAAATATTTGTTACCTTAATTAGTATTATTAGTAGTTTACCTGTAACATTTAATAGAATAAGTACCTGTAAGAATCTCAACTAAACACCAAGATCTTTCTTAAGACAAGTTTGTGGGGCAGGGTGAAATGGCTAAAAAAAACTGAACAGTTGATTTGCTAAAAGGACCAATGTTTATCTTAAAGCATACTTGTGAGACATGGAGAAAGTATAAAACTAACTACTAGGCAGGTCTACTGAAACCATAAGTTGTCAGAAAATATTATTTATCTTACTTTTTGCTTTCAAATATCATTTGCCTTTCCCTTTCCAGCACCCTCAATGTTTCCTGTATTTCTAGTTATGAAAAAATTATGTGCCCCTTTTGTCTAAGGAGCCTTTAGACACGTATATGAAAATAGCGGAAAAAAAAACACTATTTCGGAAAGTCACTGTTTGGATAATAGTTTTGGGGGTGCTCTAGGCAGTGCTGGAGAAATGAATGTATGAGTATGTGGTATTTGATCAAAGCTTATGATGTAAGCTAGCTCATTCTGCTATAGGTTTATATTGTTCCTTTCTCCCTTTTCTATCAACTCATACATTGGTAAAAGTTTTTTGTCATAACAGTGCAATACATCATGTTATGGATCTCAAAAACAAATTGTGACTGTTCTCTGACTTTTATGCCTCTGTACTTTTCAAGCACTACAGTTTAACTAATGTGTGACCTAACAATGATGTTATGAATAGCTGCATCCAGCCCCCAGGTGCAATAGCCTGTATGACATTTGTCAGAATACCCAGAGGGAATGGTGTACCTCGCTGTCATTTCATTTCTCTTTCTAATTTTATCATGTCAGAGTGTGGGTACTGTAAGACTTGTGAACTGGATTGAAGACATTGTTTTTTACTGACAAGAAATCTCAAAATAACTGTGTCAGTTCCAACACAAGACAAAAAAACACAGTCCTTAGGTTTCCCTTAGGATGATTTTTTTTTTCTTAACAAGAACAAACTAAAATGATAAAACAAAGAAAACCCCAGTGGTAAAGTACTGCAGCTATTTAATTTACTCAATTGTAATAATGTTATGAAACCTGTAGAAATTATAATAAAAAATGCCACCTTGTAGTCTAAAAAGCCATATAAATTTGACAGACAAGCAACACTTTATTTCAAACCTTTTTAAATTTGGCTTTTTTTTGTAGAGAATTAAGATTTTGTGACTTTGACAAATGCAAAAAATATATATTTTATAAAGGGGTCCCACGTTTTAAAACATTGTTATTTATAATATACAGTATATAATCAAAACCCTTACACCCACATTTGATCTAGAAAAGGGCAAAAATGTAATGTTTTGATCCTCAACAGTATTTGGATGTTTCCTTTGGACTTTTTCAATGTTTTCTGAACACATTATAAATGTAAAGTAGTCATTAATGTATTTTTCTTTCACAAACACATGTGGGGAGATTTACTAAAACTGGAGCATGCAAAATCTGGTGCAGCTCTGCATAGAAACCAATCAGCTTTCATGTTTTATTTACAAAGATAAATTAAACAAGCTGAAGTTAGAAGCTGATTGGCTACCATGCACAGCTACACCAGATTCTGAGTGCTCGGGTTTTAGTAAATCTTCCCCATGAAGTCCAAACAAAATAGAGTCTGCAAGAAATAGTTGTTGTGAAAGTTTATGCCACATTTTCAAGGCTTTTACATTAAACAGCTTTTTCTGTGTGCACAGGATTAAACTACCTTCCCTCTAGTTGTACATATATAGTTTTATGTGTTTTTGAAACAATGGACATCCAAGGAGAGTTATTTCAACACAATTGGATAGTAAAAACAAAGACTATGGTTGAACCGTATGTGAGCATGACATCTGGTACATATGAGATTCACTTTGTGCCCCTTTTTTGAATACCTGACCATCACACCTACAACATATGGCCAAAAGTACACTAATGCTCTTTTGGCATAATTCAAACTAATTCTTACGCACTTACAACTCTTTCGTGGAAAGCCTGCTGTTAAACATAGTGGTTCTCCATAACTATTTCCATCATTTTGAAATGGGATGTCCACCAAAACTCAGATAGGTGTGAAGATCAGGTGTCCACAAACTTTTGCCAATGTAGTGTATGCAACTATCACAATACTGGCATCTAACATGATGCTAAAGAAGATGTTGTATTATGATGACATATTTGGAGAAAGGCTGTTGGAGTATTCAGGATTACTATGGATTTTTTCCTCATGTGTAACACTACATAGGCAATTTTTCGCAAAGTAGGTCTTACCTGGGCTGCATATTGCCCTATGTAAGCCTTATCTATTAGCAATGCAAGCATACCAAGCCAGTGTTGCCAAAGTCAATCAGTGGAGGACATAATGCCTGATAGAGAACAGGCTTGCAGCATAAGCACAGGTTTGTGAATGAGTTGTGACTAAAGACATTCAGACATAATGATAGAATAACCACTTACCAACCGGGCCATTTTTTACATTTGTTGGTTACAAGCTAAAAACTGTTTTTTTTGCTAGAAAATTACTTAGAACCCCCAAACATTATATATATATATTTTCAAACACCCTAGAGAATAATATGGCGATCATTGCAATACTTTTTGTCACACGGTATTTGCGCAGTGGTCTTTCAAGCGCAATTTTTTTTGGAAAAATTTCAAGTTTTTGAGTTAAAAAATAAGACAACAGTAAAATTTGCCTAATTTTTTTGTATATTGTGAAAGAGGATGTTATGGTGAGTAAATAAATACCATATATGACACAGTTGAAAATTGCGCGCACTTGAATGGCGACAAAGTCCGGTACTTAAAAATGTCCATAGACAATGCTTTAAAAAATTTTAACGGTTACCAGGTTAGAGGTGCAGAGGAGGTCTTTTACAAGAATTATTGCTCACACTCTGGCGATCACAGCGATGCCTCACATGTGTGGTTTGAACAGCGTTTTCATATGCGGGCACGACTTATGTATGCGGTTTCTTTGTTGTGCGAGCCCGCGGGGACGGTGGCGCTTTAAATTTATTTATTTATTTATTTATTTTTAACACTGTTCCTTTAAAAAAAATTCTGATCACTTTTATTGCTATCACAAGGAATGTAAACATCCCTTGTGATAGTAATATACGGTGACAGGTACACTTTTTGGAGGGCTGGGGGGTCGGTGGGAATGGGGGGCCGGTGGGACGGGGGCCAGAAAAGAGTGGCGGAAGGCGGCGGGAGGGGGGATGTCCCCTCCCTCCCCCTCGGATAACGGCCGAGTGGCTCCCGAGCCGGATCGGACATTATCCTCGGATAACCAACCGTCCACTCTAAAAAAACAATACCGGGATATAGCCTGTAGCTGCAGGCTATATCCCGGTACAGCCACTCAAAACCAGCCACCGCCTATTTACATCGCTGGTCGGGAAGTGGATAATATACCTCATAATGAAGTTATAATTTAAAGTGTAACTTCAGTTTTGTAAGATAAGTTATGCCAGTACACTTACTAATATCTTTTAAATCACATATTAAGAGGGAAAGTCTGTCCTATATACTTAATAATCAGTTCCATCCCTAACTTACTCAATATTGTTAAACTTAAAATTGATGTGTAGCACAACCACTGTCTAATATATTTTTCTTTCTTAGCAAGGCATATATATTATAGAGTTGTTATTATTAATGCAAATTCAGATATTTGTTTCTCTTTGAGACATCTTATATTACACTATTTCACAATATAAACCAGTTACAAGATTCCAAATTGCATGCATGAGAATACGTGTAGCTGAAGGAAAGTGAAAAATGTAGTGAAGCTGACAAAAAACGGTCACAAAGATCCTGCCTGAAATCAATTATTCAAGAGCCACTGTAGACACTATAATCATGTTTCTTTTCAAACCTGCATTTGTATGGTGAAACAAATCCAAAGTGTACTTCGTGCTCCAAGGTTCAAATATCAGAAAAAGCACCTTTATGAGCTCATGGCTGCCAGATGTCATGAAACTGTCACTACTTTGGTCCTGAAGGGTTTTTTTGATTGCAGACTGTGTTCATTCTAAAATGCATATAGCTTTGTTTATTCTATCTAACACCCTTCCACTTTGCAAGGATCTCAGAATCTAAGGTTAGGCACTCTAAAAAGCCTGTGATAAAACTCAGAACATAGCATTTTAAATTTAATTGAAAATAAAGGATTAAGCAAAGTATTACTTTTCTCAAATCATTATGTGAGCCTGCCAGGTTAATGGAATACTCTAGTTGCAGTGTTTAACCACTTCAGCCCTGGAAGGATTTGCACCCTTCCTGACCAGAGCACTTTTTGTGATACAGCACTGCGTCACTTTAACTGACAATTGCGCAATTGTGGGACGTTTTACCCAAACAAAATTGATGTCATTTTTTTCCCAAAAACATAGCTTTCTTCTGGTGGTATTTTTTGCGCCATAAACAAAAAAAGAGCGTCAGTTTTGATAAAAATCCAATATTTTTCTTCTTTTTGCTATAATACATGTCTAAAAAAATCTAAAAAAACAAATGTATTTATTAGGCCAAAATGTATTCTTCCACATATTTTTGGTAAATAAAATTGCAATAAGCGTTTATTGAATGGGTTGCACAAATGTTATCGCGTCTACAAACTATGAGAATTGATTTATGGCGTTTTTATTATTTATTTGTTTACTGGTAATGTCGGCGATCTGCGATTTTTAGCAGGACTGCGATATTGCGGCGGACAGATAGTACACTTTTAACACTTTTTTGGGACGAATGACATATATACAGCAATCAGAGCTAAAAATAGCCACTGATTACTGTATAAATGTCATGGGCAGGGAAGGGGTTAACACTAGGGGGGGCAATCAAGGATTTAGCTGTGTTCCCTCACTGTGTCCTAACTGTGTGTGGCTGGGCTGGCAGGGACATTACAGGAATCAGTAGATCACTGCCATGTCCCCTGAAAGAAACATGTATTTCATTTATTTTTCAGTAAATTTTGTAAAGAGGTTTGGATTTTTGTTTCTCTGTATGGCCACAACTCATCATCAACAAACCATTACTAAGCATGTATAATCAGAATTCTCACAATGTAATGCAAGCTTTTGATGTTGTGCCATATCTAATCTGGGTGGTCAGCATGATATAATGAAAGAATTTTACAAAGAAACACACATTTTAAAAGTGTTGTGCTCTAAATAAATTACTCCTCAATTGCAAGAATAGAACATGTTTATTAGCTATACATATATTATTTGTATTAAGTCACCATTTATAAAATATCCTGCTATGCTAAGTTCATGCTATTGCATTCTGGAAATGAGCAGACAATTCTGCACATTCCCGACACACAAGAAAGACATGCTGCTGTTCAGCAGATGTGTGGGGATGCCTTTAATTCTTTATGACACTCCACACATGAACAAGACACCCATACCTAATTGAGATAACCACTGGGATAACAACTTAAAATAGAAGAAGAAAAGGGATGAAGAGACCATGTCACTGGATGCCACTGGTATCAATAATTACCAATATCATCAGTATCAATAATTATGGTGTTATCACAAAATTGCATTGTGTTCACAAAAAAGTGTAATATTCCAAATGCATCCAAAAAGTATAATTATTTATTGTTTGGTGTATTAAAGTGATAATATTGTCTAGAAACAAATCATTAATTTACCCCACCCATTAGCCTTATCTATAGCTAAAATGTGACCTTTTATAATGTGTTGGCTGAATTTTTCTGTATTACCCAGGGTTAATTGTGTTGAATAAAAGAGATATTAAACCACATAAATCAGCATATTTTTTTACTACCTATGTGATATATCAATAGCAGGAAGAAAGGAAAGCAGAGTCAATCTAGTATATTTATATATTTTATTTTCATATTGTTCATACAGGTGAAAAATGTAAACATTAATAAATGCACTTTATTGCTTTTAAGATAGAAAAGAAAATATATAGAAATCTGATCTATGTCATACTTTCTATTGAAAAGTAGTATGTAAAATACTTCATGCCACAAAGACTTTCTAATGTATTTGCTGTGTCCAAAACTTAAGCCAACCAATCAAAGAACGTTATATTTATAGCAACTAGTAATAATCAGGAAGGAATCCTGCTATGACTATGCTCTCATGTGCAGAAAACATCAGTGAGCACCAACCTCACACCATTGCAAAGTCCTCTGACTGTAACAAATAAATGCATTCTTTCTGATTAAAAATCACAGTTTTATACCAATACAATTTACACTGTAACTGCTAACTTCTGACTTAATAGATAGACTGTGCTGAAACTTTCATAGTGTAAACAAAATAAGTTAGAGCACAGAATGTTGAGATGTTGGCTGAACTCTGCTTGTACATATGCCTATTAGCTCCGTGGCCATTGCATTTTCCATGCTTATGGCCCCCATTCTAGATGATGACTTTTCACAATGTATTTCATGGCTTCCATCCCTACATGAGACATTATTACTATCACATAGGAATAAAAAGCCATAAAACACCACAGTGAATTTATCTCGATCGGATGCAATACTTATTTTCTTCACATGATTTCACATCCATTCCTAAACTAACCAATAATTTCATGCTACATTACTGAACATTTTAAACTATATTTCAATGACAAGATGCACACTGAAACAGTAACATCGGAAATTAACAGCGCTGCAACTGTCAAAGGAGTTATTTTTTAAGACACAAACATCACAATAGAACAACTTTCTCCACTAAAAGTTGCACAACACCAAGGACAAGCTAAACTGACAGGACAACAACACTAACATGCACCAAGATATGCCATGGCTCTTGAAGGAAACCAAGTATTAGATGGTTTTAATCAAACCGGCCTGGTTTAACAACAGAACCACCAACCCAAACACATGGAACTTAACGGGACATCTGGAACAACTTCTGAAACAAAAACATAAGACCCCTCTTGACACAGACCTAGGACAGAAATACTTTCCCTTTCAATATTTATTACTCAACATGCATTCTCTATATGTGAGAGTCAAGCTGGTCATTTCATAATGGACACAACAACACAGATACCACAGCATCCATACTAATTGTGGCTGAAGTTCTATAAACATGCTCATTTCTCTTTCATTCTACATAAAAACAGGCTATAGAAATCATAACACAAATAAATGGAGAAAACTGATGGTCTGACATTAAATCATGCATCAAAGAGGCTAACTGAAAATATCGCTAAGTGCCTAATAACAAAAAGGTCTACAGTTTGTGATGTACTGAACACACATATGGAGTCCAATATTTACCTTGCTTTTTTGTCCTTACTTACCCTTTAATTCCACTTTTACCTCGCTGTCAAAGAATGCATTGCATAAAGAAGAACAGGATACTGTTATACTGGATTGACTTAAAATCATTTTCTATTAAAATCAATGTTTTTTGTTTTCTAAAATGTATCCAAACCCAAAAACAAGAAGTAATACATTGCAATGAAGCAGTCTCTAAATGTAGTGGCTGCCTTGGTTTTCTTTTTTATTGCCCTGGTGAGCTTGCCATTGACACACTTACTCACAGTGCAGTGAACAAGTGAACAGGCTACATGCCGCAACATGTTTGTGCATTTATGTATATGATCTTCTATCAATAAATTTCACTTGACAGCAGTTGTGGATTGGAGCTCTGTCTTCTACTTTAAACATTGCTTTCAAGACGTGGGAGGAACATCCAAAGCCAGAGCACCTGCTGCAGGTATGCCGACTGTGATTTCCCTTGATTGAACGGGCTATTGGGCAGTTTAGAGTGGTGTATACTTTGTGCTTGTACACTTACTCACAATACTGTATCTATGGAGGAACAGCTTTGTCACCTAGGCTGCTCACTCATAGTGAACTACAGAGCACCTCCCCCTTTTCTCATTGTCACAACAGGTAGAAGTTCAGTAGTTTAAAGAGATAAACTGGGCAGGCGTTATAAGACTGTTTGAAATTTAAGTGCAGCAAGAGAGCAAGCAAGTTAGTAAGTTGGTAAGTAAGTTAGTAAAATTGGAAATCTGGTTGGATCACTTGATATTTTTTGCACTTATCAAGCTGATATAGCAAGTGCTTTATATGTATATTTAAAATACAAAAAAAAAAAGAGAAAATAGGAGGTGTTCATTGTTACGGTTTACATACACTGCAAATTGTTATTGTATTATTGCACTGACTTTGCGCTAATGTTTTTCAAAATTTAGAAAAATATTAGCAAAATATGAATATATAGGTATATATATATATATATATATATATATATATATATATTTTAACATTTTGATTTAAGAAGGCTAAAAGTAGAAGTCAGGTAAAAACGGGTATTTTAAAAAATAAATAGTTAGAGTCCCTTGCTTGCAGAATATACCAAATACATGATATGACACAGATGAATGAACTCATCTTCTACTAGAAAGACCAAAAGATTGAACCAACAATTTAATGTAAACCCTGCGACTGTCAGTGCCAATTCTATCATACAGAGATTGTGTCAGTCATGATTGTACATTGAATAGCTTGTACCTTGAATGCAGGCAAACCGATGGAGACTGTCAGTTCATATATAGCTACTGTAGATATAGGAAAATGTGTACAAATCAGCCTGTCTATCACACAATTGAACCAATGTTCCAAAATAATGATGACAGGAATACCAGTAGCACATTTTTGCATGGCAAAATCTGCAAGCAGCAGAAAACAAATCCCAGCAAACACTTTAACTGCAGACCACAGCAAGTAGGGGCAGTAACACAAAAGGATTGGGTCCTTTTTCTTCCCAGACCTGGTCTGCTGAAGGGGAGTCCACCCTGGGACACTACTGCACCTGCATGCTGTGATATGTTTCTTGCAGTAAAACATACAATATTTAGTATTAGATCATTCAAAGGTCTAGTTTAGCCCTTGGGTTGTGAACTATTACATAGTATTGCCACTTTTTAACAAGCTTACACCAGATAACACTGAGACAGGGATTTAAAACAAAGTAAAATCAAGAGAATGTTTAACAGATGCTCAGCATCTTTTAATACATTTTATGAAATGCCTCAATATGTTTAAGGAAGACTGACTTGGATCAAAGCTGTGTATACACTTAGCAAGTGTGAACTATAAGACATAGACAGATCCTTTATAGTAAGCTTGTGTACAGATCATTATGCTTGATAAAACAATGTTTACTGATTTATTATTGAACAACCTTGGTTTTAAAAGGTCATTATCAATAATATGTAATATGCTATGCAGAAACCATATGCACTGTCATTAGATCATTATGAATAGAATCTTCTTTCAAACCACAACATGAGTTGAAATAAATCAAATTATTTAACTGATATAACATTTTAGATTTTTTTTTATGATGGAGACTTAGGGTGAGATCAGACACCACATCTTTGAACGTGAATAAAGAAATGTTATAACTGACGTACAGGAAGCCCTTCATAACTATATGCAGATAATAGCCCTGATGACATCATCCACAAAGGTTACAAGTATTCTCAGTAAGCAACACTACTGTCATGATTTTACATGAAAAATTGTTTGTTAATGTTATCAATCTGTGTTAACCAGTGATGAATTTCATATCTCTGGCAAGCAGGACCATGCTTATCAGACACAACCTTCAAAGGCAGTGATTTGACCGTTCTTCAAAATAAACTTAAAAAAAAAAAATGACAATGATGAAGGCTACATACCAGCAATCATTCAGCAAAGATCACAGCAACTAAAAAAAATCTATAAATACTGTCCATTAAAAATGCATGTCCCTAACATCGCTGTATATTGGTAGTTGGATAAAAAAGACTAAAGCTAGCAACAGATAATTAGGTTTTTTCAGCCAGATTTCTCCATTCACATAAGCTAGGTGGATGGAGGAATCCCCCCCACTTGGACATTCTGACAGTAGGGCCCGCAGTTATCAGAATACACTGATCAATGGCTAAAGCTCAATGGCTACAGCCACTGATAAACAAATGTTTTGAAGAAGTCTCTTCAACAGAAGTTGTTCAAATTATTTTTTTTTCTGTCAAGCATGGAAGGCCATACATGATGGAAATTTGGGTGGTCCCCGCTGAACTGGCTTAATTTCAATCAGTGTATGGCTAGCTTTACTGTTATGCACAAAGTAGTTGAACTAGTCTAGGGGATACATAAAACAATGCAGGCAAGTTAGAGTGTAATAATTTGTTGAGAGACAGCCAAGACTAGGTTGAAGAAGATTCAGTACTCCGCTCAGCTCCTAGTCTGACTACCTAATCATGTTCTTATACTTCAGGAATTGTAGCTGGCCTACTTATTAGTCAAATATTCAGTAAATATAAGATCTTTTTTTTCATTGCCAGGTAGTACATGTATAGTAAAACATATTTACCAGTAAAGGGTATTACTTAAACTCCAACATTTCTGTTGTAATTATATATATTGGATTTCACTGTTATAATCTAATCATCAAACAAAATCTGTACTGTAATACTGTTTGCAACTGTTTTCAAAATATATACATGATTTGCAAACAAAGGCTTCAGTTCCGCAATATCACAGTAGAGCCACAATGACATCATCATATCTGTCTCAGTGATATCATGCAATGCCAGGGGATTCTGCAAATTTCTGTACTGCACTGGGAGGCATTCAGTAACATCTGCTCACTCCAGTCACATTTTGATGTTTTTAGGAAAAGTGCCACTTATAAGGAGATATTATGCCACAATTACTGGTCAAAAAAGCTAGTGGTAATCAACTCATAGAAAAGGTTATGCTAAATTCAAATAACACCAAAGCAAAGACTAAATCTATTCACCTCATGAAGCCATTTCTCAACTAGCCCCTTGGCATGTTCTGGAATTATTCTCATCACAAGCTCCACTTTTTCATTCTCCGTTGACTCCATGTGAGTGATCTCCTTCTTGGGATTAAACGTGAGTTTTGCGATGCCTTCAAAGCATTTCTTAAGGTGTGGCTGAACTCTAAGTGGATCTTTTGTCTCTGAAAGGATTTCTATCAGCTCATCATTGGACAAAAAGAAAAACCTGACACGAGTTTACAGGAAACAGTAAAACAAAACAAAAAAGCAACATCAGTGACATTTAAACAAGCATATTTTAGACAAACACGCACAGCTGACAGAAAAAATGGACTGTTTACCTTGGAAAGAATAGCCTTTTCTTCTCCAAATAATCATTCAGGCCTTTCTGAATGTCATCCAACACCAATTCAGCCTCCTTCAACTTATCCAGCATCTGGGGCTGCGAGATAACCCTCATGGCGTTGGCCACCTCCACAGACTCCCTCATTATTAGCCTCCTGGTGGGCGAGATAGAGTATACCGAATGTAATAACCATACTTCACACAACAGGCTCTCTCTCTTTCAAATTGAAAATCTCCTTATTACAAAACAAGGGGTGTTTTTTCCTCCTCCATACCTTTAACTATGACTGCCACATTCATGGCTTTTTATAAAAACACAGCTGCTTTTTAAGCTCCAAATAAAAAGAAAGAGCTGGTCAGTGATTCTTCCGTGGTTGAATGCATTATTCTTCAAAACACTTTGGTGAGGGGTTTTAATTTTTCACTGCAATGGACCAGGAAACTCCTTCATCCATCTAATTATGACTGAGCTTTGTTAAGTGTTATTAACACACAATGCTGGATTGATCCCATTCCATTATTTGCTCTAACCAGTTCAATAAATCAACACAGCTTATTTTCTTTCTTTCCTGGGAAATGGGGGAACTCATTAAGAGGACTCTGTGGCATTTAATGATGGCAGTAGAAACAACATAAGACTAATGCAAAGACAACAACAAACACCTGTAAAAAAATAAGATCTATTGTTTCACCAAGATGTGCCTAGTACATGGAGACAATGGAAAACATAGGAGAAATTAATCAGAAAATGTTTGCATCCACTACAATCCACATACTTCAATTATTTTAGGTGTTTAACAGTTTCTCCAATTACCGTTTACTAGCATATACACAATGAAAACTGTAAACCTGGGTCATGCAAGGATGTCACAATTTCTGAATATAAGTGACCCAGAGCAGGGCACAGCATTATTATGAACATCAATGAAGAACAATAAAAGCACAGAAAATGCTGTATTATATTACATTACAGCAGGCTTCAAACACAAACTGTTATGGAAAATGTGACAGTGTGTCAAATAAGCAACATTTAGGAAAATATATTACATGTGATTGTAGAAATATCATTTGCTTGATTGAACATTCGTTCCCAATCAGCAAAAAGAAAAAAAAGTCATGATTAGCTTCTTTTACAAGAATTGCCTTATTCTGGGCTATTTTATCCAATACCTATCAGTAAATTCATTCATGTTTCAAAAAATAAGTTATGTTCTTCAGCTGAGTAAAATGAGGCAGAAATCACAAAAACTCACACTGTCGTTGTTTGGGAAATGCACCTGCACCCACATGGATGTTACATTGGGTGCAATGACTGTGCCTTGCAGCTGCTGCATCCCAATTGACATGAATAAGACTGCCTGCACGCAGATGCAAGTAACACTTGTGCATCCTGTGTGGGTAAATAAGGCCCTCACACTGATGGACACTGAAAATATGCCTGTGTAAACTAGGCCAGACAACTCTCACTGTACATAATATAGTTTAAAATCCAGCATAGCATAAATACATCTAAATATAGACAATGGGGTTGATTTACTTCAACCCGAGAGTGCAAAATCTGGTGCAGCTGTGCATGGTAGCCAGTTAGCTTCCAACTTCAGCTTGTTCAATTAGACTTTGACAAAAAAATCCAGAAGCTGATTGGTTTCTATGCAGAGCTGCACCAGATTTTTCACTCTCCAGTTTTAGTAAATAAACCCCACAGTGTCTAGTGTCTAGTAAAAAAGGAATATTAGACTTAAATGGACTGCTAGTGCTCCACAAGTGCACTTGGAAGTGCAGTCGCTGTAGATTTGAGGGAGACATGCAAGGAAAATAAAAAACAGCATTTTTGCTTGTACATGATTGGATTATAAAATCAGCAGGTGCTTCCCCTCATTTCAGATTTCCCCCTCAGATCTACAGCCACTGCACTTCCAAGTGCACTTGTGGAGCACTAGCAGTGCATTTGTGGTGCAAAGTGGATTTGCCTTTAGTAAATCAACCCCAATGTATCACTGGGTTTTAAACAGAATAAGCACATATTTTTAATGTTTTACACAACTATACATTCAGAAGGAGCCAGTCTAAAGTGATCTAGCAGGGCTTCATTTTCTGACTAAAGTTCTACTTTAAAGAATAACTACTAATCATATATGTAGGCTGTCGTTGGCAATTGTTACTCTTGAAAATCAGTTGATACATTTCTACCACAGTGATTTCACAGTTTGTACTACTGCCTGTAACTGGAAATAATGCTTTATACCCCGCTATGCAGGATAACCTTTACAAGCAATCTGCTTGGTCTGGTGGGGTGAGACTCCCAGTGAAGTGACAGATACCAACTTTCTATTCCATTAAATATATACTGTATATATATATATATATATATATATATATATATATATATATATATATATATATATATATTTCTATTATATACATTACATTTACCATACACTGGCTCCTAAACCCAATAGGCATGACATAACAGCTGCACAATCCAGGTATTTTCCACTGAATAGGAAACTATTTTATTTCTAAGGGGGGAGGATACCTGATGATCAACCACTCCAGGGAAAAAAATTGATTGGCCACTCCATTTATTCCTACTAAGATAAACATGCAACCTCTGCCCAAACTGACCTGCTCTTCTACCTTCCTTCTCTATTTGAATGAAAATGAATAAGAGTGAACAATCAAACAGTCGCAATTATAGAGTACTGCCCTCAAGGGTGGTCTCATAATGCCTGCATGGCTGATCCACTTCCCACGTTGATACTTTAAGTTATAAAGAACAACAACTGAAACTGTTGGAAACTAATGTGTAAATTGACCTCCCAGAGCACAGCTCAGGATAGAGGAGAAAAAGATGCTAATTAACCTCATAATGATAAATGCCATTAAATCATATCTATCTGACTATTGTGCTTAATATTTTGTAATTGAACAATATCACAAATTTACTATTTACCACTATTGGCATTTGTTTCCATACATAATAAAAAATCTCAATAACAACAGACAGCACCTGATGGATAAACATGCAGTTTAAAAAAAATGCAAATTTGGTTTCTGTAGTGCACTAAAACAGAAAATGCGAACATAATTAAACTCTATAAAAACCTATTCAAATTAAATTTTATATTCTTAGATTGCAATGTAAATCAATTTACTAGACTTATCAAGAAAGCATATAATACCTTGTAAAATGACTATTCAGGTGGCATTGAGGGCAAAAAAGAATACAACAGAACACAAATACAGTGTTATATGATACAAATAACAGGTTTTTATAAGTTAGTAGGGCTGATTATAAAGAATATAATAGCGAATCATATTATGCATACTGTATGTGCATATGCTTTACCGTAACTTTTAACTATATACTAAATCCTCTAATTCATGATTTTTTTTGCTTCATTTTGCAAAACAAGGAATATGGAAAAATGAAATAAGATTTCATAGTTCTTTAATATGCCAATTACCTATTTACTATTTTTTCATTGTGTGCAATAGAAAATGAGGAAGTGTCAGCTAATAATTTCCTTCTATTACAGTTCCTGCATAGTTTTCCTAGGTAATTCACAGTGCAATCCAGGCAGAAGTGGTCTAATTACCATGCAGCATTACCATAAATGATGGTGTTCGAGAGCAGCTGAGGTGGTACAAAGGTGTGCATAATTATAGCAATTATACTAAAGCTCTCCATGTGGGGTAATGTTTGTAGGTAAATGGTTTAAACACTTCTGCTAACTCATGATTAATACCATACGACAAGCACCTTTATGGATATTAATCCAATAGGATTCTAGGATAAGACTCATGAATCAACACTAATTGTGCAATTTCTTCTTTATTCCTGGGCTATAATACATATTAGTCCTTAAATTGATGTCAGACAAAAACATTTTGTCCACTTTAGTTATCTTGCTGTTAACTGCACTATAAAACAGCTGGATCATAGGCAATATTTTATGTTTTACATTTGGAGCCAGTTGTAAAAGTGTTATTATGAAACTGAAAAGACCTTTTGCTCCATTTATGTATTGGGCTAACTATAAAGTTACACATACTTTGGTTCTAAGCCTGATACACGAAGCATGAATGTTTCTAGAGAAGTAAATTAGTCTAACTTATAGTAGAAGAGTTGTTTGGCAATGGTATTTATAATGCCACCCTATTAGTTATTGAAACAAGCCAGGGATATTAAATGTGGCAATGAAAATAACAATGATAATGAAAAGAAAAGTATAGCCGAGGAAATCAGATTTTAGCTTAGTATAGCAAAACTGAAAGACATAATTGCTTGCTAAAGGTTATTGCCTTTTACTCTGTATCTTAATAAAATGGTCATATCACCAAAATTAACATCACACATGAATCAGTAAGGTTCATGCTAGCATTCCCAAATCTTGTTGAGTTTTAGGCCAGAATTACACTTGTAATAGGGATAAAACAACATACAATTTAATGTTCTGTTTATCTAGGACTAACGAGGTTATTATGTACCTTGGTTACCAGCTATTTTAGAGTGTCAGTTGCAAATCTCCATTACAAACTGCCGTAAATTCCCTTTTGCTGGTGGGCCCATGCCAAATAAATACCCATATGGTCTCTGTGTTTTAGGCTGCAGTATACATTGAATGTTGAAATTAAGGCCTTTAGCTGCAGACGCTTTTTCTACAGTGAATAAACTTTCCATCGTGTTATCCTATGTGTTCATGCACACATAGGCTGTTATCAACTGTTTTTGGCTGGGACGTTTTTGAGCTGTAAAAAAAACTCAAGACCAGTGGGTTCTGAGAGACGCTCACCAACGTTTTTGGACGTAATAGATATATTGAGGGGAAAAAAAACGCTACTGCTCAAAAATGCTCAATGCTAAACGCAGTTAAACATGGCTCAGCAATGTTTTTGGGTGTTTTTGGTCCATAAAAAAAATAAAAGATTGCTACTGCTCAAAAATGCTCAAAAATGCTAGTGCAAAACGCTGAAAAAAGCTGAAGAACTCACTGCAAAGCTACTGACATTTTTAGAATTTTTTTTTATGTCCAGTGTGCATGAGGCCTAAATATCATACTCATCCTGCTCAATCCAGCACAAAAAAAGGTCAGAGAATCAATATATTTACTGTCATTCTTGTGCACATAAAAAACAATTACAATTGTTTAAAAACTGCTCCTGAGGAGCCTAGATTAGGAGACATGGCTATAATTAACATAATGAGTTTTTCATTACATTAGAGACCGCAAAAGGTTGATTATTTTCAGGTTGGCCTGTTTGGAAGCCTTGAATATAAGGTTACCCTATCACCACAGGGTTAGTTATAAAAAAAAATAAATATATAGAGTAAGCACATCCCATAACAAAATTGCTTTTGGAGGTAGGATGTTCTTGAGAAAGGGGGTCTTACGTCTCTGAAACTTTGTTTTTTCCTCCTCCTCTCTCTTTTCCCCAGGGTCTGGCCCAGCTATCCTTTTCATTACATTCTAGGTACTGAGCTGAATGTATTTCTGAACATCAGCTGCTATATGTTCTAAGTATTGCTCACTGTACCTATATACATGTATGTATTTTTGTTGGTGTGATTCAGCAGTGGAGTGGATATCTATGCTGTGTTATGCTTGATGTGATATGACATACTTAGATATTTGTACTATATTGTTGTATTGTATGTATATGCCTATTACAACTTTATTGCTAAAGCATTTTTTGCTATGTGGTGTGCCTACTTTATATATTTAAAATTACTGTACTAACAGACTGATACACTCTGGAGGAGTTTAAAGAGGAAGTAAACCCAGATGGGGTTTACTTCCTCTTTATACACCTGTAAATTAGAAACATAATGGGTTACTATGCATTGCATAGTAAACCATTATGTGCCACTTACCTGCGAATGAGTCCAGTGCTGTCCCCTGCACTGGCCGCGTCCATCTTCTGCCCCTCTTCCTTCTGGGGCTGCGACTCCAGTGCTGTGACTGGCCGGAGTCACGTGACATCACTCCCACGCATGGGAGTGGGAGCCGCCAGTCACAGCACAGTGTCAGTGGAGAAACGGCATGGAGGCCATTTCTTCACTGAGCATGTGCCAAAATGACGTCGGTACATGCAGAACACTGTATATCTCCTGAACCGTGCAGGTTTAGGAGATATGCAGGGCACCTACAGGTAAGCCTTATTCTAGACTTACCTGTAGGTTAAAGTGGTTGTCACAGGTTGACAACAACTTTAAGCACCCTAAAAAATAATCTATTGTTGTTTGCTAACTGGTGTATATAGTAGTGGTGTGCAGACCTTTATTTCTAATTACTTAAAAAATGCTAGCCCTTCAAAATAAGCACCTCTATACATACCTTTCCAACCACCCTTGTCCTGAAATGCTATAATTTTACTACTTCCCAGCAGCTGCAGGTGCTCCAGGTGTGTAAATAACTACTCTTCCCACATTGATTCTTCCCTCCAGTTCGTACCTCACTATAGGGCGTACAAGTCAATGGAAGACAGGAATTCAACCCACCTAGAATGGATGAATCCCTGCAGTTGCTAAGAAGCAGTGAAGCAGTGTTTCAAAATGTGGGCTGCTGCAAAGGTGAGTATAGGTGAGATACTTTTACAGATCTGGTCTTTTTTTTTTAATAACACCCAGTGGTGACAGGTTCACTTTAAGAGAATCAGTAAGGCATAACAAGTATGTAACTAGAAGAAAGAAATGGTTCCTACCATATCAAAATTACAAAAGGTTTTTAATAAATAATAAAAAACAATAATAGAAAACTTAAAATAATAGAAAAAACACATCAAAATAGACCACCACCATGGACTGAAAAAAAAACTGAGCAACATTACCCTGGACAATCACACATCCACACACACTGCTGACTTATTTATATACTACAGCTGTTTCAAAAATGCTGAACACCATCACTAGAATAGCATCATTCAGTGAGCATACTGTTTATATCGTTTTTATAGTTGTTTTGTATCCACATAAGATTTTTTAGCTTATATTCTTCACAACTGTGTATCAAATGTAATCCATATCACATAACAGTTTCATCAAATATATTGATTCTCTGGCTTTTTTACACGATATAGTGGATAGGAAAATACAATATTTTTTTTTTTTGCATCCTAAAATGTACAGGAAAGATATGTATTTATTAGCTCGGGGTCCACTGGCAAAGGGGGTTTATGTCCTGGGAGCTAACTGTCTAAAATTGTTTACATCTTAGTCAGCTGGTAACCTAGGAACATAACTTCAAGTTAAAGGATAAGTTCACCTTTGGTAACATTTTACACCTGTATTTAGGGTGTACCATATAACATGTCACCAAAGAGCACCTGCCTGTGTCCCTTCCAATCCCCCACTCTTACAGGGGGTGGGGGATCTTCTCCCCCTATCCACTGTCACAGTTTAAAATGGACATGATCTGTGAATGAATGAACCCCAACTACAGCCTGCCACCATGACAGACCACTTGTATTTCTCAATAAACTGTGAGGGTGCTGGTGAGCACTCTTGTAATTCATTGAACTTACTGCTCTCCAGTAACTGTCTGCCTGTATGGGATGTATGGACAGACAGCTATACTGAGATTCTGCAGGTGCCTGACAATGCACCTGTGATCTGATGATGCTCTTCAGACTCCAATATATGCACAAAATAATAAATGCACTTTTATACTTGCAAAAATATGTGCATTTAATATTTTTTAAGGTGAACTTAACCTTAAGGCTGGGTTCACACTATTGTGAATTTGTTGTGGGTTTCCCCACATTCAATTTGCATATCAGGAGACTGTGACCAGCTCACACAGCTATAGGATGGCAGCGGAGCGAATTGTAGAGGGGTCCTGTGCGTCTTCTGGTCTGATTCAGGTCCAAATTCAACCACAAATTTGGACCAAAATAAGACTTGAAACAGTGAACAGGGATGCACCAGACCCCTGCTGTGGGCCGCTCCATACAGCAGTGTGAACCCAGCCTTAAAGAGGTTACATACTTTGAGCTTTGTAAGATATGTAATTGTATATATTGCAACCAATTATTGAGAAATAAAAAAAATAAAAACAGACTGACATAGGTTCTAACCATTGTGCTCTAATGGTCTTTGTAGAGAAGCCCTGCTAAAATACAGAGTGGCCTAATCAGAGGAAGTCTTACATGCACACTGCAATACCATTTCAGCTGTCCCATTAAATCTGTGTCACTTTGCTAAATTTACAGGGATGTCTGTAATTGCAATTATCAGACAGTAATTCAAAATTATCCTTAGTACAGTTTTCCAAAAAAAAAAAAAATGAAAACCAGTGAAAAGTACTTTAGTTTAGCCATGCACATCCTCTATACAGGTAAAACTGGTAATGTTTACCCTAACTTCTACAAAAGCAGCTATATGCTATTTATTGCTATGTATATGCAGTAAGTATATGTTCAAGTATTTGTAATACTGCCATATTTGGTAGCAATCAAATTACATTTTCAGTCCCAACCGTAAAGGGTTACTAAACCCATTAATATGAAAATAGTTCATCTTACCCCCCCCCCCCCCCCCCAGTGCCCACAGCTTATAGATCTTCTCTTTACATTAAAATAATGCCCCTAATTACCATTTTGGATGATCTGTATACCATGGTCAGTGGTACACTGCACTGTTTCTCCAGTGTTGAGAGTTCAGGAAGGAGAAGATTTCCACTATAGCCTGTATACATGCCCACATCTGTAATGTCAATATCATGTGACCTGGCTATCTCTGAGAACAAGTGAGTGTTCTCTCCAGCATAAAAGACACAACTGAGCATGTGCAGGGGGACTACCCTGCATGTGTTAAGTTGTCCTTCCCCAGATAGACCGTGCAGGGAGGGAAGAATCTATGCATACAGGATAAAACAATCTTTTTACACAATGCAGAGGATTAACCCCTTAAGTTCCACAGTGAGTATAACAAACATGCTATTCTGCATATACAGACTAATTTTACTGTTGTGGGTGTAGTAACACTTTAACATAAACAATTCCATATAAAAATATGGTAATAAAATGTACCCTGTGTAAAAATTTAACTTAGGGGATTTATTTATACTAATTAAACGCCACAGTGTGAAAAGTTTCAAAAGCAAATCACTTCTTAAATAATGTATTAAAAACTGACTGAGGCAACAATATGGACTACAAATACATCAGCTGCTTAACAGTTCAGACTTTAAAGGTTCTCTATATAAAGAAAGGCTTCTAAGAGAATGGCTTTGGTGTATGATATCTTTTGCATGAATCCATAAAAACAGAATAATTATGAAAGAAGATATTAGAACAAAAAAGGTATAAAAGAGCAAAGCAAATTAAACAAGGGAGACAGGTAACAGTAAAAATAAAATCCAGACAGGTGTAGGATAGGGGGTTTAAGCAATGAGAAGGTTACACATCCAAGGGAACGATTTCTTAAAAAGCACCTAAAAAGTTGGAGAACAGCAGTTACAGTTCACGTTCAACATATTAGAAGTAATTATGTTACTAACAGCAGCCACAATCACTCTTTAAAGGAAACTCATACTGATATAAATATGGGACAGTCATTGCTGAACTCCTAAAAATGTAAGTTGCCTGAAGGTCTCTAGCTTCAATACTCAATGACCTGAACAAGCATACATGTAAAGTTAGAACTCTTGGTCTCCATACTTGTTTCAGGTCAGTGGCTTAGAATTTGTTAAAGCCAACAGGACAGCATGACAGCTGAGACATTATTTTCAGGAGGAGAGGTCAGCAATGGCAAGCTACATGTTCTCTTAGTACAGGTTTCATTTACTGTATCTATGGCAGGATATTCAATGAAACTAAGAGGTTGATATGAAAAAAATGAATTCTTTTAGATACATTCAGTCATGAAGCCTAAGAATTATTCCTAGATAATAAACATTGGCATCAAATAAAAGAGCTGCTGTCACCGTGGAAACAAGTCATAGTCTTGCAAAATGAATATTTAACCTGCATGAATGCACAATGATATGATTTAGTGACCTAGTTAGTTAGCCTATAGTTTGTAGGAGCTAAAACTTTCACACACAAAGGGACTAATATCAGCGCAGTAGTGTATCACAGATAGAGTATATGACCGAGTGGGTGTATATGTCTTTCCCAAAGGGTAAGCCATATAAAGAGTGATCATAGAATTAAAAAATTAATCACATGTTCAAATGATGGTAATGGTAATAATAATAATAAATTAATTGATAAACCACGTCAGTATAATCACATTAAAAATGGAAATTGTCCATACCAGGCTGCAGGTGACAGTTCAAGGTGTGGATGGAAGGTTTTCTTTCAGGCTGCGCTTGACAAGAAGTAGAATAAGCTTCTGTGGAGTATAACAAAAGAGAGAAAAGCGTGCCTCTAAGAGTAAACCATAATTCAATTTATTGCAAAACACAGTTGCAGGGTACTCACAAAGGTAGGTGTGAGACTCACATCGCAGTGGGAGCCACTGCTCGCTATATTGCTGTAAGTCCAGTGCCAGTAGGAGTCAGAAGATGTCGGCTGTCTCCAAGGTGTGTAGAGGAAACATCAGGTGGTTTCCTGTGCTTCCTGGTCTCCTGAGGGAACAGCGCAACGTCGCTTCCGGTTCCGGAGGGCAACGTGATGAACGGTCACGCGTTGTCGGGACTACGCCCCTTCTTCAGACCATGTATCTATAATACATGGTCTGAAGAAGGGGCGTAGTCCCGGCAACGCGTCACCGTTCATCACGTTGCCCACCGGAACCAGAAGCGATGTTGTGCTGTTCCCTCTGGAGACCAGGAAGCACAGGAAACCACCTGGTGTTTCCTCTACACACCTTGGAGACAGCCGACATCTTCTGACTCCTACTGGCACCGGACTTACAGCAATATAGGGAGCAGTGGCTCCCACTGCTATGTGAGCCTCACACCTACCTTTGTGAGTACCCTGCAACTGTGTTTTGCAATAAATTGAATTATGGTTTACTCTTAGAGGCATGCTTTTCTCTCTTTTGTTATACTCCACAGAAGCTTATTCTACTTCTTGTCAAGCACAGCCTGAAAGAAAACCTTCCATCCACACCTTGAACTGTCACCTGCAGCCTGGTATGGGCAATTTCCATTTTTAATGTCATTATACTGACGTGGTTTATCAATGAATTTATTATTATTATTACCATTACCATCATTTGAACATGTGATTCATTTTTTAATTCTATAATCGCTCTTTATATGGCTTACCCTTTGGGAAAGACATATACACCCACTCGGTTATAACTCTATCTGTGATACACTACTGCACTGACATTAGTCCCTTTGTGTGTGAAAGTTTTAGCTCCTACAAACTATAGGCTATATATTGGACTCTATAAAACAGACTGCACTCTATTCTACTTCTTGTCAAGCGCAGCCTGAAAGAAAACCTTCCATCCACACCTTGAACTGTCACCTGCAGCCTGGTATGGACAATTACCATTTTTAATGTGATTATCCTGATGTGGTTTATCATTGAATTTATTATTATTATTATTATTACCATTACTATCATTTGAACATGTGATTAATTTTTTAATTCTATGATCGCTCTTTATATGGCTTACCCTTTGGGAAAGACATATACACCCACTCGGTCATATACTCTATCTGTGATACACTACTGCGCTGACATTAGTCCCTTTGTGTGTGAAAGTCTTAGCTCCTACAAACTATAGGCTACATATTGGACTCTATAAAACAGACTGCACTCTATAAAACACTTTCTCATCTTTTAATGTCAGGTCCCACCTACCTAATGCCCATTGCATTGTCCATTGCAAAGAACAGCGTGAAAGCATTCCCTTTTAAATACTGGTCTGCATCTATTATATTTAACTATATAAACGAAATATGTTTAAAGACCAACTAAAGTGATAGAAATAGATATCCAGTTAGTGCACAGGGAGTTCACTCTCAGCATGGTAAGTGGTTTACACAGGGCCGTACATATGTGGCTGCTTGGAATGAAAGTCCAGATGGTGCTTATAATTATAGGAAATAACCATATAACACAAAATATGACAGCTTTTTTTTATTGTGCTGTGTCAATGCTTGCTGTATTTGTACAGCAAATGTTTTATAAATAGCCCCCCTTAAAGGATAAGTTCACCTTTTGTAACATGTTACATGTTACACCCATTCACAGTGACTCATTCACAGTGACTCATTCACAGCGCTCTGTGAATTAAAAACTACAAAGTCCAGCAGCCTTTGCGGCTGTTGACTTGTAGTTTTCAATGAACTACCACAGAGCTGTGGAGTGCACTCTATCCAAAGCTTAAAAAAAAGATCTGACTATACATACACTTTAAGCATACACTCTATTCATTTAAGCTACTATTTATGTTTGTAGCCAACTTACCAATTGAAATCGACAGTTTCAAATTTTTCCCCTTCTACTGGTATTTGGTTACGTATGTCCTCTGATCCAAAAATTGTCTCCAGATATAACCAGGCCATCTGAACTCGCAGCCAGGAATCCAAAGTGTCCTGAAAGTGTTGCTGAACAAGAAATAAAATATATCAAGCCAAAAATAATTTTGGACTCGATGCCTAAAACAAACTTGCTAATGCAGGTATCAGAAAAAATCCTTTTCTTTTTCCTAAAATGTTTTTCATTCAGATTTTCATAGGGCTGAAATGTATTTCCTTATCCTCTGCTTTATTTTCCACTTGTTGAAGAACAATGTAGAATGAGCCAACACAGCTGCCTCTGTGTGTCTCGCTTGAATGATTTAACCTTACTGGGTGACTGTGTCTGTTGCATTTAGGCTCACATAATAAACATTAAAGTGAAATGGATTCAACATAAAGAATTTTATACTTTTTTCCTTTTTTAATATTCTACAGAATGCTGATGACAAGGCTGGTCCTAAAAAGCTGTATATAATGAAAGTTAGTGAAGCATGGACTTGACTGGGTGGTGAAATCTGAGATGTGGCATGGAGATGAAATCTAAAAGCTAATTAAATACAACAAGAGCTTTTCAAAAGGCAACATACCAACTTAATTTCCCATGCTAATATTTCTTTTTCAAATGGTGCAATAAATGGAGAGCCTTTCATGGTTGTAGTTTTCACAATGTGGTCTTCCAGCAAAACCTAAAGATAAAGAAGAAATTAAAATGAGGCTATTGAGGCTAAGGGTATATAAGCACAAATTCTGTGTAATTAAAGGGGTTGTAAACCCTTGCGGTTTTTCAACTTAATGCATTCTATACATTGAGGTGAAAAACCTTTTGCAGTGCACTAGCCCCCCCAGAGCCCCCCTTTTACTTACCTGAACACGATCGTTTCAGCACTGGGGATGAGCACACCCGCTCCAGCCAGTGACTTTGGTCCTCATTGGATAGATTGATAGCAGCACAGCCATTGGCTCCCACTGCTGTCAATCAAATGAAATGACGTGGGAGCCACGGGCGGTGTTGAGTCCTGCTGTCTGTGTCAATGGATGCAACAGCAGGACATGGGAGTGCATCCGCACGGGTGCCCCGAGGGAGAGTGCTTCTCCAACGGGGCACTCGAGAAGAGGAGGATGTAGGAGTGCCACTGAAGGACCCCAGAAGAGTAGGAACCAACTGCACAGAGGAGGTAAGTATGACATGTTTGCTTAAAAAAAGAAAACCAAATGTTTTCATATCCTTTGAACTAGCAGTACAGTATATAAAAATACATGTACTGATTATTGAAAGAATGTGTCGTAGAATTAAAAGACATATAGATAGTGATAGAGAGAGAGAGATTTCCATTCATACATACATACAAAACCCACACACACAGTGTAAAAACAAACTTCATCCCTAACTTCTAACTTTTCTTACCGCCAAAATGTATGTCAATGGCTCTATGAAGGGAGCCATGGATTACGGGGACATTTTGTAACTAATTCCACCCTTTCACATCATGTTACACTCATATTAAGGATATGACATGAAATATTGTGAGCATGCACAGCTCCATACCCCAAAACTGATTCTCCCACTTACAGGAACACCAGGTTCTTCTCCCCGCTGACTCCTGCCATTTTTGAAATGGACATGACTGGGTGTAACTCCACCAACACATTGCATCATTCATTCCCAGGAAGTTGTGAATAGAAAAACTATTTGCCACCACAACAAAGGGACTGTAGTCATTAATTGAGCACAGGTATGGTGATATCACCACACTTGTATTCTATCAATTCTTCCTCTATCTCTGTAGCTGAAAGTCTGTACCTGTGTACAGACTAGGGACTGGAGGAAGAGTCTACAGGAGCCAAAATTTTACATCTGTGGTCCACTGATGTGAATTGCAATGCTTTGCAAGCTCAAAATTAACCAAAAATACCAACAATAAATCCCACATTGTCTGCTGGACAGTTCACATAATACTGAACCTCACATGCATCTTCAAAGTGACCTTTAGATCCACAAGTTTTCCTAATCATTACTGATAGAAGTAATAGAATGAGTTGATGCACCAACTTCAGGATTAGTAGCAGGCAGTTATAGTTAAAACACTGCCGTTAACCCCACTGTTCTATCCCCACACCAAAATAACAAAATTAAGTAATTAGCCAGAAAGAATATTTCAACAAGACCATGGGAATCTCCCATAAACCTTTTCTCTAGTTTTGCTAATCATGCAAGATGCACAAATGCCACCAGGACATTTGAAAATCTTGATCATCACAAGGCTGTTTTGAATGAAAGCCCCTATTTCTCTTAACTTCCCATGCACAGCACCTGCCGCTAATTGTTTATGACTGTCCTGACATAGGGATACACACCCATAATTGATGTGCTCAGCTGGTATTGTTCAGAGTAGGGAAACATTATTTTTATTATAGTTAAAATGGCCAAAATATCAAGAAATGAAAAGCATGTTAGTTTGTACACCAGTAAGAACCTAGTACATGGGATCATTGGAGGAAATTGAGTGGTTTACTGCCAAAGGTGTGGTGATTTATTCACACAAATCTTGGTAGATGTTTTATTTATCCAAGTATTTGCATGAGTATGCAAATAATATTCTGATCACCAGTAAATTAATGCCCAATGCCTTGCATTTTTATTAAAATATATGCGAGCTGCATAACACGTTCATTTTATCCCATCATTTCTTACTTTGCTGATGCCTCTTCAGTTTTCAGATGTTTTACTAAATCATTAGTGTTCAGAAAAGTAGGCCGGCGGTATGTTTATGTTTTAAATCTATGTATTTTCTGCATGCCATATTTTTGCTTGGTCTTGTTTTAGTATTTGGTCAATGCATCAGATAAATTCTGTACGGGGGTGGTGAAAAGTGGTTTTAGATTTTGCTGTGCAGTTTTAAGTATCATTGATTGTACCTGGTGATTTGTGAACTGGCAGTTGGCAGGGAAGCAATTTTTCAGCTTAAAAAAAGTTATTGCAAATTATTTAAAATAATAAAAACAAAGAACTTTGGAGAATATGGATAAATTAAACTAAAGTATTGCATTTTAGATATTGTGTTATTGCACACACAACACATCATATTTCTTGATATGTGACAATAAGCAATGGTCAACAACATTTCTTTAAAATAAATGCAACTTGCACAGAAAAAGAGTCTATTGAAAAGCTTCAATGCAGACATTTTATTTCCAGTTATTGTTCAGCTGAATCTGCTAGCTACAGATCTAGCATTTTAAATTATGACTATGCATATATCTATTCTTTTTAGAATAATGTAAACATATCTGCCTCATATATACATTACAGGCCCTAGGGTAACATAACATTATTATGAAAGTAGTTACCTGAATTTCATCAACAGCAGCTATCACATAGCTATTTCCATCCTTGTATCGTGAAAAGATGAAGCATACATCCTCCCAATCTGTTTTCATTTTGTTGAGTGCTTTCTCTAGAGCATACTCTTTGCTAGCCTGAGAGCTGATCTGATTTAAATGATCAAGATATTTTTCAAGACCAAACTGCAAAACTTCAAAAAGAGTTGTACTTTCATGCGGAGTGATATTAAATCCGACCTGGGTAAAAATAAAAATACTTACATATTTATTGGGAAGTAGTACTACATACTTTATAATTTCTCAGAAGCATTCATTTTGGATAATTCCTCCTGACATTGAATCAGTCTGACTACATCACAGTACTTACCTAAGTCGCTTCAATATATTGGGCCACAAATTCAGACACATGAAATTTTTAGCAATGCTGTGATCTCTAACATTGTTATTACTGCCAACTATACCCCAGAATTCTCTATGTATTCTACCTATGCTCCCAAAATTCTAGTAAAAGTTTTAAGCTCTGTTATGTCATTGTAACAACAGTCAAAAGAATATGAAATCAACAGTTAACATGTTTTCAAGCTGTAATAACCGAATCTTAAAAAAAATTGTGTTTAATAATAATAAGTATATATAAACCCTAACAATGAACTTCTCTTTCTACAATTTATTTGCTAAATATACTTTGAAAGCATTTCTGTTATATATCCCTGATAAGTGCAAAAAATGTAAGAAATTCAGAGCTGTACTATGTCCTCTGCATACTTCCTGTGTTATCTTATGTAGGCTAATTAGCCTACATAATTAGAGTTGAGCGAACCCGGACTGTAAAGTTCAGGTCCGTACCAAACTTTGGGGTGTCCAGGACCCGGACCCGAACCCGGGCCATTTGAAAAAAAGTCTGGGTTCGAGTTTGGGGTTCTGGTATTTGATTCCACATGTTGAATAGCAGCCAGTCAACAAGTGTTTCACTGGTTTGCCCTTAGAAGCCATCACAGCCATGCCTACTAATGGCATGGCTGTGATTGGCCGGTGCATCATGTGACCCAGCCTCTTTATAAGCTGGAGTCCACCGTGCTGCATGTCATATGCTCTCAGGATAGTTTAGGGAGAGGATGTTGCTGGCTGTGTGAGGGACAGATTGCAGATATTATAGAACATCTCATCCTGCATTACTGAACAATCTGATTGTGGACTAGGTAGAGATGCTAGTACTGCTGCTTTGAGGGACAGATTGCAGACCTCATCCTGCTGCAGAGAACGATCTGACTGGACTAGGTAGAGTCTGTTGCTTTAAGGGAAAGATTATTGTTCTAAAATCATCTCCAAGTTCTATAGGGAAAGGTTCCAGCTGTTGCTTAGAGGGACAGATTATTGTTCTAAAATCATCTCCAAGTTCTATAGGGAAAGTTTCATCCAGCTGCATAGAGAGCCATATTATTGTTCTAAAATCATCTCCAAGTTCTATAGGGAAAGTTTCATCCAGCCGCATAGAGACTGAGAGCCATATTATTGTTCTAAAATCATCTCCAAGTTCTATAAGGAAAGTTTCTTCCAGCCGCATAGAGAGCCATA
>BLSH010116770.1:101783-122426 GCA_018402905.1 Glandirana rugosa
TGTTATTATACCGAGAGTCAGAGATACGCCGACCTACTTTGAAAGGGATATCTTGAACCTCTACTAAAATCTTGTTATTATACCGAGAGATACGTCGACCTACTTTGAAAGGGATATCTTGAACCTCTACTAAAATCTTGTTATTAGACAGGGAGATTCGTTTCATCTCCAAGTTCTATAGGGAAAGTTTCATCCAGCCGCATAGAGACTGAGAGCCATATTATTGTTCTAAAATCATCTCCAAGTTCTATAAGGAAAGTTTCTTCCAGCTGCGTAGAGACTGAGAGCCATATTATTGTTCTAAAATCAACGATTTTAGAACAATAATATGGCTCTCTATGCGGCTGGAAGAAACTTTCCTTATAGAACTTGGAGATGATTTTAGAACAATAATATGGCTCTCTATGCGGCTGGATGAAACTTTCCCTATAGAACTTGGAGATGATTTTAGAACAATAATATGGCTCTCTATGCGGCTGGAAGAAACTTTCCCTATAGAACTTGGAGATGATTTTAGAACAATAATATGGCTCTCTATGCGGCTGGAAGAAACTTTCCATATAGAACTTGGAAATGATTTTAAATCATAATTTCTTGCACAAAAATAAAAAAAACAGTGTTGGCTACCTCCTCCTCCTCCACCGCCACTTTCACCGCCTCCTCAACCTCCAACTCCACATCCACCTCCATTTTTGATTTTTTAAGTGATTTTAGCTTAAAAATTATTTTAAGTTATTTCCCTATCCCCATTTCTTTGTAGGGCACTTGTCCGACTCTTACCCCCATTTTCCTTCCTTTTGCAGACTTCTAGGACTTGCCAGGACTTTGTTACAGCCATTTTTGTGCCTAAAAGTTTGGGTACCCATTGATTTCAATGAGGTTCGGGGTTCGGGACAGAGTTCGGGTCAAGTCCGGTCCCGAACCCGGACTTTGTCCGGAAGTTCGACCGAACCTGCAGAACCCGAACTTCCAGAGGTTCGATCAACTCTATACATAATGTCTTGGACCACAGAACAATTCTCTATAGTGTGGAGAATAGGATACAGGGTTGGTTTGATTAGCTTAGAAAAAGACAACTAGGAAGGGTAGACACAACTTAGTCTTCAAAAATGCATTGTGTTTTCAGACAACAACAAGACTAAACAGCATGGTCTTTAACCCCTTCAGATCTGCGGTATAGCTTTTCCATGCTCCAGAGCTTGCTCTTGCAGCCACCGGCCTGCGGGTCGGGTAGACTCGATGTCTGCCGGAGACCTGCGATCTCTTCTCTTCGCAATCTCTTCACAGAGAGCCAGATCTACCGATCCCTGTGATTGGGATCAGTTAGATCTGTTATGTCCCTGTCAGTCCCACCCCCACACAGTTAGAACACAATGAGGGAACAAATTTAACCCCTTCACTGCCCCCTTGGTGTTAACCCCTTCCCTGCCAATGACATTTATACAGTAATCAGTGTCTATTTTTAGATCTGATTGCTGTATAAATGTCATTGGTCCCAAAAAAGTGTAAAAAATGTTAGAAATGTCCGCCGCAATATTGCAGTCCCGATAAAAACGCAGATCGCTGTCATTACCAGTAAAAAAAATAATAATAAAAATGCCATAAACCAATTTCCATAGTTTGTAGGCGCTATAACTTTTGCGCAACCCAATCACAATACGCTTATTGCGATTTTTTTACCAAAATTATGTAGAATATATGTCGGCCCAAACTGAGGAATAACTTTGTTTTTTTATTTTTTATTTTTGAACATGTATTATAGCAAAAAGTAAAAAAAAAGGTTATTTTTTCAAAATTGTCGCTCTTTTTTGTTTATAGCACAAAAAATAAAAATGCAGAGGTGATCAAATACCACCAAAAGAAAGCTCTATTTGTGGGAAGAAAAGGATGTCAATTTTGTTTCGGTACAACGTTGCACGGCCGTGCAATTGTCATTCAAAGAGTGACAGCACTAAAAACTGAAAATTGCTCTGGGCAGGAGGGGGTTTAAGTGCCCAGTAAGCAAGTGGTTAAAGGAATAAAACATAGGAAATATAAATATGTGATCCATTCGAAAGATTATTTTTCACTTCTTTAGGCACAACAAGAAGTGAGAGCAAATCTGTCCAAACTGTGGTAAATTTCCTCTTAGACAACTGTCACAAGAATCAATGCCCCCATTGGAAGATTTACCCTCTATTTGTATTCAGATGGCAACTAAAAACTTTACATCTTACCTCACTATCAGTGCAAGTGGCAATGGTTGAAGGGATACATCGAGGGGCAAATCTCCCTAGCAGGGATACAGACAGCAATAAAGCCTAAAAGGGGTTCTAAGCCTTCCACACTCATATTCAAAACTGAAAAAAGAAAAGTTTTCCTCTAGTTATGTTTTTATTCATCTTCTATATTATCTACTGTAAAAGCCAAGTGAATGAATAAAAAAGTCTGTTGATTTGTACTAAACTGCTTAAATCCTAGAAGAACCTACCAAGATTTTATTCAATAGTAGTGGCAGCCTGTCCATTAGGGGCACATGGGCGCTGCCCGCCCCATCCATGCATCCAGCCCCCTGATCTACAAACAGGGACATCGGATGCATGGATTCCAATGGGGGCGTTTTGTTTTTGAAGCACATGACTAGAGCCAGAGGCTCAGTTTCCTAATTGCCCAAAATCTCAGGCAATCCTATTGGACGTCTAGGAGGAGGAGGAGGGAGGAGGAGGAGAGAGGAGAGCATGGCCAGATGAGAATACTAACTGACCCACCAGTCACCACTGTGACATTAATGCCACCCAGCACTCCCCAGCTCAGACAGGGGAGGGGGAAGGAGGGGAGATTGGAGTCATCCCTGGCAGGTAAGGAGGCCATCCATCTTGCAGGGGAGTGATCACCGCAGCCATTTCCCCCTGGGAGGGGTGCCGCCCCCCCAGAAATATCGAGCCACCCCCCAGAAATATCGAGCACCAGGTGCCACTGTTCAATAGCAAGTAACATCAGTGTGTGGTTGGTGAGGAGTGTCTTCTGTAGAAGAGTAATACGACCTTAGGTTCAATTCAGTAAGCTAATACACCAGAACAGAGATCTTTATTTTCATAAAATGATCATTACCTTTTATATTGGAGCCAAAAGGCTTGAAAACTATCATCACATGGCTACACATATTGATTCATATCCTTGTTTTAATAATTTGTTAACTGAGTCTTTTTTTGTGTAGGATCCAGTAACTAGTAATACTAATGGCCATAATAATGTTAATTATGAATAATTACTAAGTACTAGATCACTTGCCGACCGCCGATCGGCATCTGACGGCGGCAAAGTGGTTCATACCCGCAAAACGCCGTCATACGATGGCGGCTGCGGGAACGAGCTTAGTGAGCGCGCGCGCGCCGCCGGAGGCGCGCCCGCGCGCTCACTGTGTTCGGGGAGGGCCAGGGAGCAGGTGCGGTGGCTTCGATTGCCGCCGGCTACCCGCGATGGCCCCCCCAGAGCGAAGGAGCGGAGGTCCGTGTATGTAAACACAGACCTCCGCTCTGTGTGAGGGGGAAGGGCTGTGATCACAGCCTTCCTGTACGTGAAGGCTGTGACCACTTCCCTTCCCCAGATAGTGCAGTCCCCCTACAGTTAGAACACGCCCAGGGAACATACTTAACTCTTAGAGCGCCCCCTGCAGGTTAACCCCTTCACTGCCAATGGCATTTACACAGTAATCAGTGCATTTTTATAGCACTGATTGCTGTATGAATGCCAATGGTCCCAAAAAAGTGTCAAAATGGTCCGACATGTCCGCTGAAATATCGCAGTACCGCAAAAAATCGCAGATTGCCGCCATTACTAATAAAAAAATAAAAAAAAAATAAAAACCCCAAAAATGAATTGTCATCATCCGTAAACGCGACCACTTTTGCACAAACCAATCAATAAACGCCGATTGCAATTTTTTTATCGCAAATATAAGGAAAAATATAAATCGGCCAAAAACGGTGAAAAAAAATGTTTTTTTATATTTTTTTTTGGATTTGTAGTTTAGCAAAAAGTAAGAAATGTGGGTTTTTTTGCAAAATTGTCGCTCTTCTTTTGTTTATAGCGGCGATCAGAAATGACGCAACGGTGATCAAATACCACCAAAAGAAAGTTCTATTTGTGGGAAAAAAAGGACGCAAATTTCGTTTGGGTACAACGTCGCACAACCGCGCAATTGTCAGTTAAAGCGACGCAGCGCCGAATCGCAAAAAAATCCTTCCGGGGCTGAAGTGGTTAAACACAAAGTCTTACGACTCTCCTATACAATGTGCTTCTCACGAACCACACACTCTGTAAATGAAAAATCCAGCATAAATTATCTCATCAAGTAGGTGGAGTTTTAATCTTCAATTTACAGGTTGTCACTATTCAAACAAATAAAAGACAAACTTCTACGAAATTATTTGCGGATGTGTGTGCCTGTGAGAGCATGTATATTTCTAGAAAGGGTATTACAATGACAGACTATGCCGCTGCTATGGGGTCTAGTTTAATCTGGCTATGTAGCGGGCTGATTTACTGAAGGCAAATAGGCCACTTTGCCATAGAAGTTAACTTTGCAAGAAAATTTTCCCTAAAATTTAGTGAATGTGGTGAAAATTCACTTAGCAAAGAATGTTAACCATACCATACGCTCTGGGGATAATTCCTTTGCAAAGTGAACAGTCTATATGCGTTTAGTAAATCAAGCCCAGTGTGTTATGTATGCAGCAAGAACTTGCAAATACATTTGGCTAAAATTAATGCAGTTTATTACTCCCTTTATTATTGCTATGACTAAAGGAAGTGCCTTGGAGATAAAGATAATATAAGCAGAGAAGGCCCTTAATGGTGTTATGGGGCCTCATGACATGTTATTAAGGTCCTGATATCTAGCATGTTTCAATATTTTAATACTGACATACAAAAATGAACGTATGATTTTCTTTTTGTGAACTTCAAATACAATGTTTTTCAGATAAATCAGTAAATACTTGAAAAAAGTGTTTTAAAACAGGTGTGAAACAAAATAGTTCACTGAACTCTCTATGCTTGTTTAAGGAGAATAAACTCAACTTCTAAATCCTTAAATCCAATTTAGCAAGCCTCATGTAAGTAGAACAACACTGCAGTGAAGATTATATAAAGCACAAGAAATGAACTGTTCACTTGCTGCTGGTGAAAGATTCAAGAGCATTTATTCCAGACTTCTATGTGAAATGATGCAACCAGCAGCCCTTAAATGAAACTAGTTAATCTAGCCTTTGAAGAATAGAGCCTTACACTTGAGTCGTAGGAACATTTATGAACTGCAGAAAGTAATTACTGAAAGATAAAATAGGATGTCACGGTGCAGTTAGTTTCCCAAATTTATTGCTCTGGATTTTTTTTCTGCTGCTTACAACACCCCTTGTATGATGTAATTTTCATATTTGACAGCCACACTCTCACAACAGCTGAGAAGGGTTGGTGGGGAGAGGGATCACCATATGACTTTTCCCTTGATGGCCAGGATTCTTTAACCATGATGTATAATCGGGGTGAGATGTTTCAATGCTGATAAATAATTCAGTCTTTCTGTCATCTTGGAAGAACTAAAATTTATACAGCAAGCCAAGGAATGAGAGAAAGTGACCCTCCAACACTAGTTAAAATGTCAACTGAATGCTTTGAAGATTACCTGAGGTAAATTCATCTAAAAAAGAATAAATAGGACATTCTGAATAGGTTTAAATGTATCAGGGAAGTTTGTTAGATACCACTTATCATAGCTTATCATTGAGGAACAGTTAAAGAAGAATTCCAGCTTATAATGCAATGGGGTTGATTTAATAAAGTAGTAGAGTGTGCTCACATTGTAAATGTATGTTCTCTTAGCTTTGTGTAGATAGTGAAGATGTATGTCATCTGTGAATACCCAATCATGGGGGGAAAAAGGAAAGAAAAAAAAAACAGGATTTTTGCTTGTACAGGAAGGAGATGATTGAACACACCTCCTTATGCCTTATTTTCTAAGCTAGCAAACAATGTAAAGTAAGAATTTTATTTTCCCATAGTATATCAACACTAAATATTCCAAACAAATAAAAGTTGTAAAAAACATTCATTTGATACTAAATATGTTGTTAAGCAAATTATGATCTAAATAGATATAAGATAAATTACACACCAGGAACCCAAATGTTATTGTTAACTGCAGCCTTTATGGCATCTAACTCAATCCTAACTATATTAAAGTTACTCATGACTAGAATTGTGATTTATGGCTGGACTGTGATATAACATTGTCATCAGTTTTTCTGCTGTTAAATGGACATCAAACACTGAAAGCCATGTGGCTTTGCTTAATTCCTTCTTTATATACATTATATGTGGGGACTTGACCCTGCATTTGCCCTGATGGGTTTTAGGTACAGGCCCACCTATGCACACTTATGCATTTAAGTTTTTTTTTTTAAAGTTGAACACCAGGCAGATACGAAAAATGACATTTAATCCAGCAATGTGATCATTAAAAGATAAGTTGTTTTTTTTTTTCTTAAATAGAATTAACATAACTACCTGAATATCTTTTGATATCGGTCTTCTGTAATTTATTGCAAAACAGTACTTAACGTGGGAGAGGGAAGGTATACCTCGTGAGCCAATCAGGGCTCTATTGCTTTGAATAGGTGTGTTTATTGGAAGGGAAAGCAGAGGGCTGGCCTTATTGATGTTCTGCTTTTCTCTTATTGTCCAATCACAGACATCAATGGGTCAGTCTATAGCCAGGCTTTATTGTTTAACTGCAGTATAATCATCGGAGAGGTACATATCTTTTGACAGGTTAAGCAATCAACAACATTTATTTAAACTGTGTATTAAGCTGTTTACCATGAATTAAGCTGTATAGGTTCTCAAACTGTATAACTGATTTATGTACTATTGCAGCCAGTGCAGAGCTTATTTCTAAAGTTAAAAATTAGTAATTTTTCATGAAAAATATAGTATCTTACAGATTTTGCTGCTCTTGGACTCCACAAAGGAAAAAGGCAGAAAATAATATTTTTATCAATTGATAAATATTTTTTTGCAAATATCTTATCAAAATCTTAAATCAGACATTCTATAATTAACCAAGGGGACTTTGGTGAAGGATCTTTCTTTTAGGTAACGTTTTATTCATTTTCTGCATTTTACAATTTTTTCTTGTCTTTTTATCTACTTTTGGCTCTTACTCTTTTCATTTAATAACTTGCCTACTGGGCACTTATACCCTGACCAATTTTCAGCTTTCAGCACTGTCACATTTTGAATGACAATTGCACAGTCATGCAACACTGTACCCAAACAAAATTTATATCTTTTTGTTCACACAAATAGAGTTTTCTTTTTAATCACCACTGTTTTTGTTTTAATTTTTGCTAAATAAATGAAAAAAAAGACCAAAATTAAAAAAAAAAACATGTTTTTCTTTTTTCTGCTATAATATTTTGCAAATAAATAATCTTTATTCACGAATTTAGGCCAAAATGTATTCTGCTACATTTATTTGGTGAAAATAACTCAAATCAGTGTATATTATTTAGTACAGAGTCCACAAACTATGGTATATATCTGAAAATTGATGAGTCCTGCCCATGTACTGATGGCCTATCTCATTTCTTGAGGCCCAAAAATGTCAAGACAGTACAGATATCCCCCAAATGACCCCTTTTTGGAAAGTAGACCGACAAAAGTATTTAGTAAGAGGCATTGAGAGTTTTTTGAAGTTGTCATTTTTTTGTCAAACATTTTGGAAAATAGAATAGAATTTTTTTTTTACATACTGTCACCAGTGCAGTATGCAGCATCATCTTTTATGATGTGGTGGTGATCAGGGACACTGACTGGTGACAGTACTAAAAAAATAATAATAATATTTTTTTTATTTTTTTTTATTATTTATTATATATTTTTCTTTTCTTTTTCTTTTTTTTTTTTACAATTTTGACCAAAGTAATATAATGTTACCATAGTAACATTGTATTACTCTGCTGGGGAAGTGATCAGTACTTATTTTTTTACACAATATGTTGCATATAGCAATGAATTTCACTGCTATATGAAATCGATTCATTTCGTTTGTTTTGTTGTGATTAGCTGTGATTGGCTAGACCAATCACAGTTAGCAACACAATTGTATTCAATGAATGGCTTGAAAGAAAGCCCTCCATTGTTTACAACTGTCATGTGACTTGCTGTGACTGGTTACAGCTGTCACATGGTACCAGCAGCGGGCCAGTACAGTGATCAGTTATCGGCTGTGTCCAGTGACAGACTGTGCCTCTGTGCAGCCCCACTGGCATGCTCATAGGATGTCCATCTGGATCGACGAGAGGTTCCTGCTAGCGTCATCTTGGCATAGGGCAGGAGTCGGTTAACACAAGATTTATCATTTTTAATTTCTTGAAGCTAAATAAAAATGAAGGGTCAAAATAAAAACAGGCATCTATATACCACCCTTTTGCCTTTGTTTTCCTACATTACCAACTTCTGCCAGAAGTCCCTGATTCTTCTGTGAGCATTCTGTGTCCCATCCACAGAAAAAGGCCTATCAATGTCCTCTAGTTTTTTTTGTAAAAGTCTTAAAGCGGAGTTCCGGCCTTAATTACAACATTGCCTGTAATTATTCATAACCGCACTCTCATTTATTTTTGGATACTTTTTTGTCATTTTCTACCTTTTTCTTGAGTCCCGAGGCTGCATTTCCTTTCAACCTCTCCGTGGCAAGGTATGTAATTTCTGCTGTCCATGGGCTCCTGGGATTGAAGTGTCATCAAGCCCAGGAGTCAATGGGCATCCCCGCTGCTAGCATTGCATTATTTCACAGCCGGAAATGATGCGATGTTAGGCGGAGATAGGTGCCATTTTTGATTTGGGAATTCAGTATTTGGCAACCTGGTAAACAGACAGTGGGCGACGATTGCTTCCCACTGCACATGTGTGAGAACGGGAGGTGCATGCTGGGTAGCCAGTTGCACTCAATCCTGGAAAATAGTCCCAGAGGGCTTCAGATGTCCACACTAAGGATGGAACACTTTAAAAGGAGGGAAGAGCACAGATGAGCAAGAGGGAGTTGCAGCTCCTTTAATGTCTAGTTATAGGCTGGGATAGGTCCTTGAAAAGGTTTTATTACTAAACTGCAGTGTAGAGGGTAATCACTCAGCTGACACTGCTATTTAGACCAACAGAATTGCAAAATCTTTGGCAGGTAAATTTGATCATGCAGATTTATTTCACCTGATCCTAAATGTTTGCCCAGAGTTCACTTTCACATGCATTAAACACTGCCCCAGCTATAACAAAAAGTATATGGCAAAATTGTCCAGGTTTCTTTTCTAAAAAAAAAAAAAGAAAAAAAAAATAGAATATACCATAACTACGACAATATCATTTGCCAAGGTGAAACATAAAGCATGTCAAGCAAACATACAAAAAACATGTTTTATGTAACTGTATATAGTACTTGCAACATAACAAGTCTACAAAACATAAGCAGAAATCAATTTTATAAATTATTACATCAGATTCTTTCCCTGCCTCTACTCTGCATTTTTTACCCTTGTGCTATGAGTGGCAATCACTGAACAAAGAGATGTTTGAATGTACTTATTGCTATTGTTATTATTGTTATTGTTTCTAAATGTTTTAATTGAAACTATCTGAAGAGCCAAACAAGCAGACAGACAAGGATGTGGATTGCCAGATATAAAACAGGGGGGGGGTACTAGAGTAATTAACAATTCATGATTTTGTGGTTCATGAATAAATACAAAAAGTTCATTTGCATCCAAAACTGGCATTTGGTTTTGTGCGGCTAACAATAGTATATAATTATTCCAAATAGAATTTTCAGTTTTGTCTATCAGCTACATCAAATAAAAAAAGCTTAGAATATAATTTCCCCCTTTAAATTCCCAGTTATTCAGGGTATTTAGATATAGGAGTCTAATTTAAGATAGCAGATAAGATGGCAGAAAACTTAACCAACCAGCATCTACTTAGTGCTCAAAGCATCTACTCAGTGAGCTTCGGGTGCAGTTCCCTTTAACCATGACATATGAAGTAAATGTGCCCGAGAATACATTTAATAAGATGTTATACACTAAATACTGCCTTTGTTATCTTCGAACATTGTCATGCATGGCAGGTGCAATTTTTAAGTCAAGATTATGGCAAATAATTTGGGGAATTCTGCCTAGCAGCAAGTCACTTTTCAATGTGGGGGTTTTGATAATAACAAATTTAAACAATGTGTCCCTACACCCTTCCCAAACTTAAGCTATGATTAAATACCCAAATCTAACCCACATTACCCTTCATACTTAATAGTATGAATGCAAAAACATAGCTTTCCTGTAAAACTTAACCTTAAGGCCTCATGCACACTGATAAAGCTGATAAAATCACATTTTTGTGAGTTTGGGCGTTTTTTTAACAGCCCTTAACCACTTACTGACCACCCTGTGGCTCGGCTGCTCAAATCGGCGTAGTGGTAGGGCAATTCATGCACTAGCTTTTGTGAACGGGCCCCCAATGGCCAGCAGGGGAGCCAATGTGTAAACAAGGCAGATCTCTGTTCTGACAGGGAATGACACACAGATCCCATCTTTCTGCTATGCAGGGAGACAGATCTGAGTGTTGTCCCAGTAAGTCATTCCCCCATACAGTAAACACACAGAGGGAACACAGTTAACCCCTCGATGGCCAATGTCAGTGCATATTTTCAGCACTGATCACTGTAATAATGTCACTGGTTCCCAAAAAAGTGTCATAAATGTCAGTTAGGTGTCCGATCTGTCTACTGCAATGTCAAAGTCCCGCTAAAAATCTCTGATCATCGCCATTACTAGTAAAAAATAAATCAAAAATAAAAATGCCATAAATTTATCCCCTATTTTGTAAACGCTATAACTTTTGCACAAACCAATCAATATACGCTTGTTGTGCCTTTTTTTACCAAAAATATGTAGCAGAATAAATATTGGCCTAAACTGATTAAGAAATTAAATATTTTTTATTGGATATGTTTTATACTGTAGCAGAAAATAAAAAATATTGTTTTTTTTTTTTAAATAGACAGTCTTTTTTTGCTTATAGCGTAAAAAATAAAAACTGCAGAAGGGATCAAATACCACCAAAAGAAATCTCTATTTGTGGTAAAAAAAATAAGGACATCATTTTTATTTGGATACAGCATTGCAGGACCGCACAATTGTCAGCTAATGTAGCATAGTGCTGTATTGAAAAAAATGGCCTGGTCATTAAGGGGGTAAGCCCTTCCGGGGCTGAAGTAGTTAAACTCACCTCTATGCTATCCTATGTGTCAATGCACACTTGGATTTTTTTTTAAGTTTATCAGCAGGGGAGTTTATAGGCTATTGTCTGAATGCCCTAAAATTGCATTTAGCCCCCATTTACAGTACATTGGCGCAATTTGACATGCAATAAGGCACTGTCCCAATCGGTGGACGCTGACTTTGCAGCGCCGCAGCAATTTCAAACAGTAGTTTGTGCTCTACTTTTGGCAACTTTGCATCAGTTTCAATAGACATCTGTGCATGAACCCGCACTGATGTCTTTCAAATCCCCCCAAACTTGCACTGAATTACGGGCTTGAAATCATGTGAGTTCAGCTGGATTTCAAACCCACGTTCAGTGTGACTGATGGCTCAAGAGCAGTTCTCCTGACCACAAAAAATGCTGAACGCTAAAAAAAGTGCATAAACAATGATAAATGCACTTTTATCAGCATTCAGCTGATTCATTGCAGAGCTGAATGTAAGCTGGTGTAATTTAAAAAAACACCCAAAAATCTGACGCTAAAAACGCTCAAGAATGCATTTAAAAACGCTGTTAAAAGCATGTTTTTAAAGCAGCATTTTCCTGCCAGCAATCCAATGTCCAGAAAGACTTTTTTGAACATCCAGTGTGCATGGAGCCTTTACCCAACCCTGTAATTTATTCTTAACACTTAACCTGACCCTAACAACTTTTCTTTTACCTCAAAATTAAACCCCAACCTTAAAATTCAACTCCCACCAAGCATATACATTTTTACCTTGTTATTTCAAAAAATATGCACTACATGATTGGAACCAAATCAAACTAAAAGAGAATTTCAATCCCCCTACAGGGTCATAGAAAAAAAAACACTGACAGAGATTTACACACCTCACCAATCCCAAACTAAAAAAAAAATATTGGCTTTAGACAATTTTTAATGTTTAAGCTAAATGTGTCAATAAATATGCCAGTTAAACATAATATAGAAACTACTGCCTCATGTTTCTTTTCCTTGAATGAGCTTTTTTTTTTACCCACAAATCTCAGAAACACTTGATTTCAAACTAGTTTGAGGTTTGAGCTGTGACTGTGAGTGTATAATCTTGGTCATGCGTACTGCTCACCTCATAATATATCTCCCAGGATTACTTGTGCTTTCTTTCAGCAATGCACATGCATGCCCACTAGTAGGCATTTTGAATGCTGGTACCTCTTACAAGTGACAGTGACTGCCAGGAACTTGGTAGCTGTTTCCTGGTCCTGTTGTTAGTCAACTAAGCTGTGGGTGGGACTTTGAACAAAATGACCAGTTCTACTTCTGCAAGAAGTTGCATATGCTTGTACTGAGAGTGCCACTCCATTCTATTGTAGGACACATTGGGAAGGTGCCAAGGAAGGTGGCTACAATACTATGTAGGGCCACCTAAAAATAAAAAATGTGATTTGGGTTTGGGACACTTTAAGTATGCATTGGTGTCCTCCATGGAGGATGTTTTAGATACAGCTATGAATGTATGCAGAAACTGAACTGCAGTATCAATTTCCCTACAACTCCCAATAGAAAAAATAACAGTATTTTTTGTAAAGATAGCCACAACTAGAGTTCACTTTGGATATTAAAAATATTGAAGATTTATGCTGGGCACAAAAGAAGACCCATGAAAAGTGTGGTAGCCAATGATAAAAATATAAACATGGTTTTCTTTAATACTGGATACAGTTATGCATACAGCTACAATCTGTATACTAACAGCATTTCAATTAAGTATGCTTGATAAATCCAAGTTAACCAACTTTCACTACTTGAACTATATTTTTTATGTTTCCCCACATCTGATTACTATCATGGCTTCAAATATGACAGAGGAAATGCCAGCATAGAGAAAGGAAATAGGTGGAAATCAATAAAAAAAAAAACATATGCCCTAGAGTGGAGTGCTCTATTTACATTTTTTAAGTGGATCACATTTTTAAAGTGGACCAATTCATTTCTAGTGGAAATATTTCTCCAGACTCCCTCTAGTGCTGTTCATATAACCAAAATATTTTTTTCATGTGGTTTCTTCATAAAGCCCAACTCCAACGGAATGTGGTGCAGGAAATCTGCATTCTATGAGTGTTTCCCACACCACACATGAATGCACTATCCTTGTGAGATGCACACAGGTCCCACTTAATTGTTAATGGCACCCAAATGCATCTTTAAAATGCAATGCGTTTGCAGCCACCAAACTGCATTATACTGCACTACCATGTGATTTGGTTCAGTTTGATTTGAAAAAGTAGTGCTTGCACTATGTTTTCCATGTTCCGGTGCATTTGCCCACTGAAATGAATGAGCTGTCAAAACTGGAGCACACGGGACCATGTGGGACTGTACCGGAACACACTTGTTTCAGTGTGAACTGGCCATAAAAAAGAAGCTATAGTTGCTACAATAACCTGATCTCTTCTGAGATCAATGAAGACCCGCATCATTCAACTAGCTTCCAATGAGGCTAAAGAATCAAGATCCATTTCACCTGGGCTCACAGGAGAATGCTGAAGATGGCAGAAAGGAGAAAGGAAGAAGAGAGTCAAGAAGACCTGTGACATTTCATGTCCAGACTAAACACCTGGAAAAGGATAGATAAATAGATAGATAGATAGATAGATAGATAGATAGATAGATAGATAGATAGATAGATTTTTTTGCTCCTTTGGGGATGGAGGGGAACAAAAGGGGTTTCGTGACAATCCCAAAGTTGGGCTGTAAAGCGAGGAGGATCAGGGTTCAGTTTTACTGATCCTGCCTTTATGCAGAAATTATGTTTTCTAAGGTCTAAAGCATCCCAGCAAAATGTAAAAGAAATAAACCTTTAATTATAAACTGATACTAGTTACAAATATATACTAAAACTATGAAGAAGCAGGCATACAATATTTGCTTATTGCATACAGAAGCCATGCTTCCTATTTGAAATAATAGCAAAGCCCTTGTGCTTTACTGTTTCTCTTGTCTCAGTGCAAGTAAGGTAAGCTATTTAAAGGACACTTGCTTTCCAGGTGACTTATCTTGTTAAATATTTTCTTACATTTGTCCCTTTCAGAATGATACTGTTTACACTGTTTGACTCACTAAAAATACATAATTTTCTGTTTTTTATAATAGGATTACAAGTCTGCTTGGTTGTTATGGTCCCTGCACTTCACACATCCTCACTGCACTTTGCACTGCCACATTTAACAAGGCTGATCATTCTGTGAGTGCCAGCAATAGACATGTTTTATTTTTTTCCTGCAAAGATAAGGAAACTGGAATCAGATTGGATGCTATAGAAAACTCCCCCATACAGTATTTCTTTTTTTTACACATATGGGCCCCTAATTTGTCACATTGGCAGTTTTTCTTTATCTTTATCTCAATATTCAAATACTAAATGTTTATAACAATGATAGTCCATCTGTTTTCAAGAATTTCATTTTAAAATCATACATAAAGGAAATTTGACTGAAAATCATAAAAACCCTGACACATCTGAGCTTTCATTAAAAAGCCTAAAGATGGGACTTGAATACCAATCTGCCACCACTAATTAGTATTTTCAGTTCAGCATATTCACTTTCAGACATATTGCTGTTTGCACATGGTAATTTAGGTAAACAGATAGCATCCACAGCTGCATCAATTAACACTGCTAATCAAAACTGAATTCAGGTAATTAGGCCCATTTATTCAAAAAAAAAAAAAAAAACAGTAATTCCAGGAAAAGATGGGATCTTTGGTAATATTCACAAAAGAGAGTGCCTGTTTTCTTAAACAAGACATTGGGAAAAGAAAAAAGGAGGAATGTGTGTGTGTGGCTAATGTATATGAGCAAAATTGATAAATTGAAGCAGAGTACTTAATTGCTCTATATTAACAAAGATCTGCTTACTTTTTTTTCTTCAAAAATGTTTTCATTAATAATTAGAAAGGATTTTGATTTATGCAGCTAGAGCACTGATATTGGGCCTATTTAGAAAGGGAATTTCCTGATCATTGAAAAATTATCATATGCCTGCAAGTTACTATGAAAAGGTCACACACATGAGTAATATTGTTTACACTTTGTGGGAGCTGCTGCAAAAGATGTTCTCAAAAAAGAAAATGGAAAAAAAAACATGTATTTAGCTGATTGCATCTTTAGCAGTAAATACAATATCACCTGCAGTACATGGTACTGGGACCCATGGTAATATGTGTAGTACTGCGTCATAATTCTTAAGGGTACCCTCAGACCAACATTAAAGTATAAAGTATATCTAAAGCCAAAACCTTTTTTTATAGCTGTGGAAAGAGTAGGGGAGGGTTAAAAGCCCTGCCAATTTATTTTTTGTAATTCCTATAAGAATATTTGCTTTCATTCCTCGTTATGGTGACAAATCGAAAAATGTTGGATTTTCCATCATTTTCAGTCCTTGTGACTGGTCACCAGGACAAATAGAGAGTGAATCTCCCTAGCAGTGACATAAATAAATACACACTTTAAAGGCATTTGTTATCCTTCTCTACACTAACCAAAAACAAGCAAAAAAGCTTACTGATTGGTTTCCTATGTTGCCTGGAATTGAAACTTACAAAGTGTTTTCTAGGAATACATGTGGCACTGCATGTTAGCCACTGTAGTGTAAGGAACTCAAGTCAGAGTAAAATTTTCTCCACTACGAAGCTTTTGAAAATGCATATCATAAAAACATTGACTACATCCTTAGTTCTACCATTCCAGTGTTTCTCAATTCCAGTCCTCAAGGCGCACCAAGGGGTTATGTTTTTAGGATTTCCCTCAGATGAAACAGCTGTGGTAATTACTAAGGCAGTGGAACTGATCAATTCACCTGTGCTAAGTAATGGAAAGCCTGAAAACATGACCTGTTGGTGCACCTTGAGTGCTGGAATTGAGAAACACTGTACGATCCTACCATATTTTCACAGCTGCCACTTGTACTTTGTTTAATCTCCACCAACTTTGCATTATAACTATTCCATTACCTATAAGATAGACATAACCTATCTTTAAGCACAAAATATACTTTGTTGCTTTGCAGGAATCAGAAACTAAAAGTACAGGGCTAGGGAGGGCTAAATATATGGAGAAACATAACTAGCTGAGAGCCTTAAGTAAAAATATAAAATGGGAAACTTCCATGAAATATCTGCATTTCTGTCCTAAGCTCATTTCTTAGACTCTGTAGCTGATGTTTGAATTATTTGGTAAATGCAGGTTAAGAAAAAAAAGGTGGCACAACATGGGGCAGTTAGCTTCTTTAAATGGGAAAACCTTGGAATCCTAAACGGTTCGCCAATCCAGCCCAGCACAAGGGCAGTTCTAATTGTCCTAAGATGCCAATTTGTTATGCCATTTTAGAATCCAGTTAACTGTATGCCACAAGAGAGCCAGAAGGATGGTGAAAACAGATGACAAATGAAAAAGGCTAAAGTAATATTCTGCTACTTACAATAGAGACAAGCAGCACAATACATACTTGTCACAATAATATACTGACAAATTGCTCCATCACCTTTTCGCTCATTAGGTTCCAGTGTCTTGGCTTGATCCCTGGTGTACACAAAGCTGTTACAAGGGGCATGTTGATCTTAAACTTCTCAAGCTTGGTCTTAATGGTTGTAGCGACTTTAAGAGGTCCGTGTAAGTCCGGGTGATAAAATGCTTTTGTCAGTTTGTAACTAGTCTTCCATAAATTCTGCACCTGATGACAAACATTTTTCAGAAAACAGTTATTGATTTTTTTACAGTTGTGTATGACTCATCTATCATATTGCTAGGCCCAGGGTAATTCTTGTCATATTAGACCAATAAAATTTAAATTTAAATTGATTTTACAGCAAAACAGCATATTAGTCTTTCTTTAGGGAATGGACAGCTCCTTTTCAGATCACTCTTCAAAGAGGTGTGCCTTTCCTCTATATTACAAGCTTAAGTGTACAATAAAATAGAATCCCTTCTTCTGTATTGTGAACCAGAACCTCTCGTAACAAAAGCTATCCCCGATCACCAAAATATGCACAACTAATGGCAGGCACCAGGGCAAAGTTATAACATACCTCCTCTTCTACCTTTTCTGCATTGATCTGTAGAAGAGGCCCATTCATCCATTTCTCATAGCAAATGTTAAAATGTGCAGCAGTTGTCCATAGTTCTTCATAGGGCTCTTTTAATTTACATATCTCAGCTATTTGATCAAATGTGCTTATTTGCTCAACTTCTAAAAGCATCTCCTCTTTATTAATTAGAGATTTCTGAAAAAAAAACACAATGCTTGGTAAGTAATTGAATCACTTAGGGATGTATACTGCAAACCCCTCTTCCATTTAGTAACTATTTTACTTTCACTGTACTGTCAAATTTAGATTTACATGGCAATATCTAAGAACGCTAAACTGTATACTTTACAATTTCTACAACAAAAGCAGTCATATGCCATAAAAACTCATTTGTTTCTTGTGACTTTTTATGAATGAAGCCATAATAACGTCACTTAAAAAAAAAAGCTAATGCAAGTGTTGTGGAAACTTCATTGAGTGAACGGACACAGAAGAAGCAAAAATGGTAGTTTATAAACCATAGTATTAAGTTGGCAAGTATTAGCAATTCATTAAAACAAGTACTCATTTAGGAAGTCTATCCCCAAGAGCCTAGTGTTCGCATATACTGTTGTTCGATAAAGGTTTTGTCCATTGAAAACAGGAATATCAGTTTTTAGTAGATGCTGTCATGTTAAACCTCCAGAAAACGTCTTAAAACTCTTGGGAGGGGATAGACTACCAGGTCTATTCTAACCATAAAGAGGGGTCCCAATTTCCTTGTTGTATTTTTTCTGGAAAATACAATGGTGGGAGGGAACACACCAAATGGTCATGAATTACAGCAGGGAGGTCTCAGAGAATTAAGAAGCTGATTTAGCCCACCAGGGAACTATAAGTCAAAATCACTCTTGAGTGAACTGACACTTTAATGAACTGAAATGCACTAACGTTATTCACAATTTAAATTATTATTACAGTGTAATACCAAATTCAGTGTGGATATAGACATCTTGAATTATTCACTGTGGGCATAATTTTAAGTGTGTTAAGAAAACATAGTTAACATAGTGTTAGTGTGTCAAGAAATCCATCTCTATGCAGCTTACTACTGTAACATCAAACACAAAAAGGGCAAAACTGCTAATGTTTCATTTTGTTATGGCATTGGCAGTATGAGTGATTTATACTTCACTTAAGTCTGCCCTATGGAGAATGTTAACTATGACAATACTTTATAATAAATCCATAGTATATTTCCAGAGTGTTCAGACAACAGGCCACGTGTCTAAAATCTGGTGGAAAGGAAGACTATGTGTTTCCCATAGCAATCAAACCACTCTCTCCTTTTATTTTGTAGTTTGCACTAATAAAAAGGAAAGCTAAAATCTGACTGGTCACTTCAAGTGATGCAATTACTTTCCTTTCTTTCATGTTGAGGCCTGATATGAGTCTATATATTTAGAAGCTGACTGCCTAAATGTTTTCAACATTATACATTGTAACTGAGGGTTTACATAATTGAGCTTATTATGAAACTAGGCCTCCTATGTGCAGTGAACAGTGAGCCCATCTACATATTTCCGGTAAACATTAAGCAAAACCACATACAGCTACCCTTTCCTTTAAGAGTAGCTTAAAGTGACTAAGCACAGCTTTGCATACGAAATAAAAATATGTAAAAAAAATACAAGAGTAACTGTTTCTTAAATGCAGAAATAATGTTTAGAGAAAAACTATTTGTTGTGTATCTTATCATTTATATTGGTGAATTTACTTGATTATTTTAAACACAGGGTATTCAGTATAGCAGAGCAAAAAGCAAAAACCATGTCCAAAGTACAGTAACCCATAGCAGCCATTTTTCAGTTTCCCATAATCAGATCAGCCAGGATAATTGTTAATTGTTTTCTATGGGTTACAGTACCTTGCATTTTAGTACTATTGTTCTCATTTACTTTATACACAAAAAATGTGCTCAACAATGATTAGAGAGGTGAGAAAAAGCTACCACTGAGCAATACATACAAAACAGCAATGTGCCAACAGTGATTCAATGGAAAAATTGTGGATGACCCTTCTTAAATTATGAATGTTAATAGATCATACTCCTAAGTAGGGCACAAGATTAGTAACCACCTTATATAACATGAAATGTGGTGATTAGTCATTTACAAGTTCATGCCCCATGACAGATTCCAGAGCATGAAATGCACAACTCATCACTCCAGAATGCATTATACTGCTATTATTCATTAGGGAACTTAAACACATAGAGAATCCTTCAAGGCATTTATCTATACCAATCGATAACAATTAAAGAGACAGAAACCATTTATAGAATTACAGCTGAGAAAAAGAGCCCCAGCAATTGTTCCTACAAAACTCATACAAAACCTCCAAGAAACCAAGAACTGGTAAAGTCTAGACAGCACACTCTTAAATTTGTATTTAACACATTATATTATTGGCACTGGCACTGTATGTCATGTTACACATCTGAACAAAATGAGTGTAATATACCCTTTAGCTGTTGCAATGTGCAGAAGTCCAGATGATTTACCTGACCACAGCATGGTCAGATATGTCTAATTGCAAAGAATAAAGCCACAGTTGAAAATAGCATGACAACTGATGTAAATATAATTGCAATGCACAATATGATACTGAAACAGCTATGATGCAGAATATTGCAAAGACCTCAAATTACTACAAATGTGACAGCAGATTCTTGGTTTAATATGTTTCAGCAGACATTTACTAAATAGCTTGCAACACACACTAAGGTGCATACTTGTTTGCATGCTACTCCAAGGCACTTTAAAAAAAATATGTGGGCATAGAAATCTATATAATATCCATTTGCCACTACCTTCAAAGATAAACATTGCGCAGACAAACAAAACATGATAAAGCACGAAAAAGCAGACACTGGTAATAAGATAGAGAAGGTAGCAGGGGGATTGCACTAGAATACAATGTACTGCATTGTCACTGTCAAAGCAATTCAGTGCAGCAACATTCTTAAAGACAGCATACCTCTTCTATAAAGTCCTGTATTCTCCTGCTGCTGGAGCTAAGCTTCTGTACATTAGTAGTAGCTTCAGTCATCCGGTCTTTCTTCTGGAAGTCTTTCACCTCAATGAGTACATCAGCCAAGCGCTTTGTGAAATCCTTCTGCCACTGTGCGAGCCTTGCCAGAGCCCCATCATGCTCCCTCTGCAGTCGTGTCTCACTGACAAAGTGATTGCAAGGCACATGAGAGAGAAGGGGGAGAAGAAATGGAA
>BLSH010116770.1:130914-147617 GCA_018402905.1 Glandirana rugosa
TGTATAACCTAATTACCAGATCATCAAATGTGTTATTTTTATTCCAAAGAAAATAAAAGTATCTTTCACTGTATCTCTGATGTAAAGACCGTTCTAGTTGTGCATAACATACATGAACGACTTTTACACAAATCGGACTTTTGTTTACGTCTACGGTATAGGTTTCTGACCATTCGATGTTATATATTGGAAAAACAAAAATCTACGTGAATTTCACATCATTGGACGGGTCAAAACCCATAGTTGTCACGTAATTTTAGTCTTGTTGTTTTCCTCTTAAACAATACTATATTTTGTCACAATTACAATACGTGTTGATCTTGCCAGAAATGTAGTCTCTATGTCACTTTCTATGAAAATAAAAGAAACCTTATTTTTATTGTGTAAACTACTAGACCATTAATCCAATATGTACTGGAGATGAACAGAGACAGATAGGTTTGAAGTGTAGCCTGTGTGACAACCATGGATACAGTGAAAAATACAATGAAGAGAGGAAGTGTGTTATTCACAGGATTACTAAAAATAGAGGAAACAGTGAAACAAAAGAAAAACATGCAGCCACAAGGACTGGTAAGATAAAATAGGTTGCATTTTGTTTTGGGTTCAGATATTCTTTAACTGCTCTTTGCTTCCCCTTGAAGGTATAAGTGTGTTAAAAATGAGGGAAGTGTAGCCAGAACATAGGCTACTGAAGGATTTTTTAGCCAGTAACAGTTAGGACTGATTCAAGTGTTGAATGCACAAATCTGTGCTGATATTTTACATTTTGAGAACCATATCAGTAGTCTTCTGAGAGACCCAATAAGAAAAACTGCTAAATAATACTGAAACCTGTTGATGCTACAGTGGATTATGCACGTATTAGCAATCATGTTGCAATGCATATACAGTTTGCTTTTTCAGCCTCAGTTCACACATGGCTAACTCCCTTTTCCTGTCTGTGCACTGTATGTGATTATAAATTGATCACGCAAGTTAATCAACAAAACAAACTTTATTGGGGATATCTGTTGCTCTAACCTTACTGGTTATCATGTAAATGTCCAGGCAAATACTTTTTAATAAACTATAAATAATAATGGTTTATTAAATACTTTTAATGGGCCCAAATTAGTAAAAACTAGAAAGAAAAAATCATATTATATAACATGTAAGATCATAAACTAACAATAATTTGTTTTTTAAAGTTGTTTAAAGACTTTGAGATTGATTTATTAAAAGGCTAATAAGTGGTCTATTGTGCAAGGGAAGTTGTACTTTGCTAACAAATTAGCCCCAGAGTTTACTGAATCCGGTGAAGTTTTACTTTGTAAAGAATACCCATTCATGTGCTAGGGAAATTTAAAAAGAAAAGCTTTTTTTGCTTGGGGATGAGTAGATAATGGAAGTCCACAGAATTTCACCAGCTTTCACTAAGCACATTTATCAACCCCACTATGTACATTGTGATGATTTCTGGAAGTATAGCAATAAAATAATGTACCTGGTTAATTTCAGAGCAATCCATAAGCATCATCTTCATGGGCACAAATACTGGCAACAAAGCAACATCTGATGCCAGTTCTTTTATTCTGTCAAGTTCTCTTGCATAGACTTTAAGACTGATGTCTTTTTGAGCAAGGGATTCAAGACGCTTTTCAGTTTGAGGGGAGAGCATTTGTAGAAAAGGTTTGTATACCTTGGCATATCTAAAGAACATAAATAATATTCATTGCTAGATAAATAAAAAAACAGTTAACAAATAAAAATAATAAAACCACATTACGGAGACATTCAGATAGTAGGCATTTTGTTTTCAATTTAGTGCAGCATTCAACGTGCAAACTTTTTTTTTTCCATGCCCTGGAAGAAGTCCTTTTATTGTCTAAACCGGTTGGGCTGAGCTGTATGTTCCTGCTATCGTGCATTTTACATGTTTGGATGCTCTGTGGCGGCCACCTTCCTTTTTTACCATGCAAAGCTGTTTTACTATGGATACGTGTAAGTGCAATACTTTATATTAAATGCAACCCTTAAGAGGTTTTACACTATCCAGCATTTTATGTTTAATTTGGATCTGACTACACGATCACCATTTGGGTGCAGTCCCCTGGATGCTCTGAGCTGTTCCTGACATGGTTCCTTTGTACATCCCCTGCTGATGATCCCTACCAGGACATATTAATCAAGCCTGCTTGACCATTTCATATTTAAAGGGTCCATGCTCACTGGTAAGAGTCCAACTTATTGTGGTGGTGGCGTGTTCACTTGGTGAAGGGATTGGATAACCTTAGCGACAGTTGAATCATGCAGTTTGCCATTTGACTATTATGGACAATTTGAGAGACTGATTTTTCTGGACTGTTTATCTACAATTTTTTTTTCAGTATTTTTAATATGAATCACTGTAGCACAACACACTTTTATTTGGTTTCTTGTTGTTTGTGGTAATATCTCATATTTGTGGTGTGGCTTTTTTTCACACTGAGTAATCTTTTTACATGAGCTGTATTATTTTTGTATTTATAATCTTTTTTTGTAGGTAAGTAACTTACAATATAAGCTTGCATGGAAATGTATGATTTTCAAATAGTTGAATAAATGATAGACATATGTCTATTTTATATTATACCAATAGATACAGCCCTTAAGGATTAGCCTTTGGTTAAACTAAGCTTTTTTAATTTTTTTACAATTGACACACATTTCATTTCAGACTGCTCTTACAGTTGTACTAGTAACAGCTTTACTAGCCGTGGTAATGTTTGTAACTCAGTTGTGTTTATTTCATTGAGCATATACTGTATACAAATTATATACATCTAAACTGCGATGAAATGTGGTAATGCTGAATTTTAAATATCTTACCACATGTGGTACAGCTAAGAAATATTTTATAAGATTGGGAAACTGTTAGCAAAAACTATGACCGATTGCTCTGCCTCTCCTCCAGTTCTAGAAATTTGGAGGCCCAGGGAATGAACCTTTCCCGAAGGCCTCTATGGAGACTTCTAAGAAAAGCCTTCTTTCAGTAAGTAATAGCGGTAACAGTAGGGGCTGTTAGCATGTGAAACTTGCTTTGGTAGCTGCTCAGTTTAGAGATTACTGGATAGGTAATGTGAGTATTGTAGTACTTCCAATGTTTATTTTTTTAATGCATTATATTGTTTATATGTACTGTGAGTCGTTACTTTGTGTGATATTCTAAAGACACAAAATAAAACTTGCAAATTATCGCTGAGTAAAGGCCATTATGACTCGAGGCCATTTAATCTATTTTACCAATTATAAAAGCCACTAGACATCTTTTCCAAATGATCTCAAGAAGTGTTTTTAACATCTCATAAGTGGTATTATATTTAATATAGGCAAAAGAAGCAGACTGCTGTCTAAGAAACATGCAGAGTATCTGACATAACACAACTGTTCTTCTCTCTCTAGATTGTGAGCTTGGATATATCTGATGAAGATTGGACTCCCAAGCGGAGTTTGTTTTAACACATATCAATAATGGAATTTATAGTGTATATGGATAATAATTACCACTGAAATGGGTTGTAAAAGGGATGTTTAAAGGTATTATTTTGTGACGTTGAAATATGTATAATATGCATTTTCTTTTACATATATACGTACATAGCAATAATTTTATACATTTTTAAGAATTTGTTCTTATTAAAGGAATGCTTAACAGTCTTTGATGTGTAGATTGATTCATATTTATGAGTACCCTAAAAGTATGTTTAAAAAGTACTTTCAGTTTCTATACAAATAGTTCATTGGGATGGCACAGAGCTGAAACGTTTGTTATTATTGCACCCATACACATTTCTTACTGTCTTTTTGATATATACTGTACATGGACAATACAGTATAAAACACAACAGCTTATTTCAAGAAAATCCAGTAGACTGTATTATACATGTTGTTTAAATGGTGTTACCTTAAGAAAAATGCAAGTTAATAGTTTGAAAATAAAAGTAAAATGTTTAGATCCAAGCGTATTAAGTCCCAAACAATGACAAAAAGCACATCGATGCTATCAGTGTTCATCTAATTTCTAGAGAAAAGTAATAAGACTTAAGAATGAACTGGCGCCATTGATAATGAATGGTGGTAAGATATAAAGAAAAATAAATCAAAGATTTTCCTGATAAACTTCTCAATTTAAGTTATCCTTTGCCTGGGGATCTTACCAACATAAAACATGATTATAAGGCAATCTGTTTCATCAATCTCATTGCTAGCTTGGTATGATCTACAATTAAAGTACTAGTGAAACACTAGAGTTCGTCCATCAAGAAGTAATTCTTGAGTAGCTATAATTAATTAGTTCAATTTTTTTAGACCAGGATGTTTTTAATCCATGCATTGTTCTCATTTGGTTTATACCTCCAAACACCCTTTCATACATAAAATGTATAAATGGGTTGTTCCTTTCCATAGTTTCCACTTTTATCATGATTTTACATCATAGCAACTAAAGTACACATTATTCTATATGTAGTCAACCTTCCTATAAAGGTTTTCTATATCTACTTATCACTAATGTATTTTTGCTAATTAGGTTTACTGGCCAGTTAGGGACTGCCAAAGCAAAGAACAAAGCAACATTGATAGAGTTTGCTAAAAATGAGCAATGGCTGGGGTTGGAAAGATCATACATTAAGATGAAAGATGAAACAGATGCAATACATGGCCAAGATCAAAGTATCCCATCAATTCATTCTGAGAGTCAAAATCCAGCTGAGCATCAGAAGCTCTGTCTGTATAATAAGGAAGGTTGACTAAAACATAAGGATTAAACAGATGAGCTGTCTCTTGCGAACACATGGCAGTGAGGCCCTGCTGATCCACTTGTAAAGGCACTTCGGAATCATACACCTGCTACTCAATACTGAACTCTACAGGAAGCTTGTCTAAAGAATACATTCTTCTAATGGACTAAATAGCTTGGTTTAGAATAGGATTCCCAAAAGTCTACTCTTTCAGTAGTAATGAAAACTCATTTTCTCAATACAGCTAAGCATCTACTGAGACATCTGCATTTAAATAGGACACAATACCTAAACACAAGAGCAAGTAACTCTTAGGTACGTTATGTAGTGTAAAATCCATATATACTATATTTCACACAGTACATCAATATAAAGAAATGATAATAGTGGAAGAAATCTCATAACAAAAGAAGTAGAAGTGGTTATGAAATAATTTGGGGAAAGGCCTCTTCTATAATAGGGATTAGCAACGCACATTTTTCACTGCTACTTCCAGCCAACTGAGGTCATGACTTAGGGGTTGCTAGGGTTAGCACACAACCAACAACACCTGTTGCCCACTCTCAGTAACATATCCCTGCATGTCATAAAAGGTTCCAAGCTGCTGACAGGACTGCCAGTGTAAACTACCTCTGCTGTCCCTGCAATGTTTGATGCAACTTTGTTAGTGTACATTCCACCCACTTTTTGTCTACTAATAAAATTGTACAGTTAGCAGAATATGGTAACAGGTTTCTCTACTCTTCTAGTGATTGACTCTAGGTGTACTGATGAAGAGTGAGAAAATTGCCTCTTTAAAACTCTCTGTCCCCAGCCTTAGTCTGTCTTGTTCTGCTATGGCATCTGAACTTTGTTTGTGTGATAGTACAGTATGACTAGCCACTATAAATATAGCCATTGGCTCTGCATAATTGAAAAGACAACAAATATGATCATAGAAGAACAAAAATAAAATGTGACTTAATTGCAACTTAAAGTGGCTGTAAACCCTCTCCTACACCCAGTGAAATGAATAGCCTCGGATGATATAAACAAATATTATAAATATAATAAGATAAAACAAATCTCCCTATATATGTTTTACATGTACATCTGCTGTCTCTCCCTTTCTACACTCTTTAGAAAGTGCAGATCATGTTACAAATCTTTCTTCCTCTTTCAGCAGCCGGTGTGGAGTCTGGGCTTACACTGTGTGACAGCTGATTGGAGGAAAGGCACACACCTCCCCTCCACATAGGCAGAGGAACGAAGCCCAGCTGTATTGCGAATAGACCAGCTCTCTAATAATCTATGTATAAGCTCCCTACCTGACATAAATTTTCAACTGCTGTTATTTTGTGTTAGAGAACTTGTCAGAAGTGACTCTGCTTATAATAGAGGAATGGAGCAGCAGAAAGACCCGGCACTTAGAGCTTTGAAGAGAGATACATAAACACTACAGATATATGTGCTTAGGTCAAATTTCATGAATGGGGTTTACAAACACTTTAAAGCTGAACTCTAGGCAAATACATTTTGGGAGTGGTTATAACTGCCAAAATAGTCTCTAAATTTGACGATCCGGTCCTAAGGTAGACACAGCCCTGCCAGATAACATAACTGGGCTGGTGTTTTCACTTTTCTCTACAGCAGTTAAAAGGGAATTATGCATAGAAATAAAAATAATTGCAACCAAGCAGTTTTTCTATTGTTTGCAAAAGAGACATAGTGTGGTTAATTTACTAAAACAGGAGAGTGCAACTGCTGGCACAACTGTGCATGGTAGTCTTCCAAGTTCAGCTTGTTGAATTAAGCTTTGACAAAAAAATCTGGAAGCTTAACCTAGTTTCAGGTTTTACATTCTCCAGTTTTAGTAAATCAACCCAACTATGTCTTTTCTGCAATAAAGGATTCATACTTCTCTGCTGGCGTTTGTTATACCATTCCAATATGACCAATCAAGATAGTCCAACATCCTGCACCTAGAAGAATACTGGGCAGTGAAGTAACTACCAGCGATGGAGCTTGTAGATCTCACATTGCTGTAGTGAAGGTAAGTATAATTCTGTTTTAACCACTTGACCTACAGAAGGTTTAACCCCCTTCCTGTCCAGGCTATTTTTTGCGATACGGTACTACGTTGCTTTAACTGACAATTGCGCAGTCTTGCGACACTGTATCCAAATCAAAATGTCCTTTTTTCCCCACAAATAGAGCTTTCTTTTGGTGATATTTGATCGCCTCTGTGTTTTTTATTTTTTGCGCTAGAAGCAAAGATTGAGCGACAATTTTGAACAAATAAAACAATATTTTTACTTTCTGCTCCAAAACACATCAAATAAAAAAATGTAAAAAATCTAATTTCTTCATCAATTTAGGCCAATATGTATTTTGCTACATATTTTTGGTAAGAAAAAATAAGCATATATTCATTGGTTTGTGCAAAATTAACAGCGTCTACAAACTATGGGATATTATTTTTTACTAGTAATGGTGGTGATCAGCAACTTATAGTTGGTGGACAAGTCAGACATCTGACACTTTTGACACTTTTTTGGGGACCAGTGACACTAATACAGTGATCAGTGCTAAAAATATGCACTGTCACTGCACTAATGACACTGACAGGGAAGGGGTAAACATCAGAGGTGATGAAAGGGTTAAATGTGTGCCTAGCTAATGTTTTAGTGTAGTGGGGGAGGTGCTTTTACTACTGGAAGCCATGGATCAGTCATGCCTCCAGCCATGGATCCATGGAGCCATGGATCAGTCATGGCTCCACAGAAACGCAGTATCCATGTCTTCTGTACTCACAGAAGACACAGAAGTCTGCCTTGTTTACATAGGCAGACTGGCTTTCTGTCAGTGTAACAAACGATTGGCGGGTGCTGGCGGACATCGGGTCCATGGAACCCGCTGATCAACTCCTGCTGTGTAAAATCACAGTGGGAGCGAGGTGGCGGTGCTGGCTCACGCCCAAAACCCAGAAGTGCAGAATCACATATATAGGGGATTCTGTACAGAGCACCCTCTCTGTAGCAGATGATCTACGTTCTCCTTCTGTCAGCATATATGCATGCTGTAGAGTCTGATTGGCTCCTTGCTATGCACATTATATTCCAATCTCAGATCTGCTATGCAGGGGATTACAAGGAGGTTGATATCAGGGCAGGTTCAGATGTACATTTATTCACTATTTAAAGAATAACTAACATACATAGCATTAAGTTGATTTATTTAAATCTGCCTGGAGTTTAGCTTTCAATGAATACATTGCTAACCTAAACCAAAATGTTTATATAACATAATTACAATTGATCTTCAGACTGCCTTTCTACAACAACAATAACAGTTTATGGGGTTTCCTTATTTCTAATAATCATACTGTTATGGTCATGTTTTTGTAACTCCTTCTGATCACTTGAATGTGGACAAAAACAGATAAAGTTTGACACCTGCTGCATATTTGCAAGCTTTTCAGCCTTGTTATTACTGAAATGATATTATATTTAAATAGATGAAAAATGCGGTCATTAAATTAATTTAAAATTCTTTAACTTAGAGGATGTAAGTTTTTTTCACAATAATTGCATAATCCTGTTTCTGATTGCCCTACAAAACAAGCAACTCACATAAAGGTAGTAACATTTACAAGCAGTCCCTGGCTTACAAACAAGATAGGGTCTGTAGGTATGTTCTTAAGTTGAGTTTGTATGTATGTTGGAACAGGTAATTTTTTTTAAGTGTAACTCCAACTAAAAAAATTATTTTTAAGTTTTTTGGATAGCATTAGGAAGGTTCAACATCCCTGTAACATGTGTTTTGCTGTCTGTGACTCTAGTCAGAAGATTTCCCCTCACTTTCTGTCCCTGTGACAATTGGATTTTGATAATTTTGGGTTGTTGTGGAAATGAGGATTGGTGATAAAGCTTCCCCACCTTTTCCCCATAATAAGTCTTACAGGAGTGAATTTACCTTCCCAGGGTTAGATTTCCTCTCACTTCCTGTTGTCTCCCTCCATTTGCAATTATGAGTCATTTGTAAGTTGGATGTTTGTAACTCGGGGACTGCCTGTACTATAAGGGCTTTCAATTTTTTTTATAAATTCTGTCAACATGGACTATTTTCAATTATGCACACACCTAAATAAAGTAGATAAAATGCAAATGTAGAAAGAAAGCTTTAGATAGTACTTACCTATTTGGACCACGCATGTTATTTTCAATCACAGCTCTTATTCTTGCTTTGGATGACAGGACAATCTCTTCATGGATTTGTATTGAACTGATGTATTTGATTTTCAGATTATCTACAGCCTGCAGATACAAGTACCTCAATTGTTTACCTTTGAAAGCTGTAATGAGCAGGCTCTAGTTTGCTCACTAGAGACTGATTTAGGAATAATGTAACTGTTGTGAATTTCAGCATCTCAAACCTTTAGATACCAGAGAATATCAATTATTAAAATATAAAGCTATATCCATTGTGACAAAGGAACTATTTTACACAAGCTGATAACATATTACATGCATTTAGGTGAAAAGGGTAAGTCAATCAAATGTACAAGTGAACTGTAACACAGACAATTTTGATTAAAGCTCTAATGTCATATGAAATTCAGAATTTAAAACAATTCTGTCTTAGACATGGGAAGTTAAAACAGCATATGATGTAAACTGCTTAAGACAGAGGTCTGGGAATAAAAGCTTTGGATATAAATAAAATAAATAATTTCTCTTAACTGTTGAAGTATATAATGCTAGTTTTACTAGTGGATGATCTAACAGAGAAATACTCACCCATTGCAGTCAACACTGAGTTCCTCTTCTAACCAGCAAAATAATGTGGGCAATGAGTCCTATATCATCCCATACAATGCATGATCATTAGTGGCCATAAGGGAAAGGGGTGGTGACAAGACCAGTCACTGACCTGCAAGAATGGCAGCTTTGGGGACCAGTCATTACCACTAGAACTGAAAGGAAGGAAGGACTGTGGATTTCTCTGTTTTAGAATATTCCCTAATGATATGTCCATACTTTTCTCCATCATCTAGGAAGATGAGGTAGTGTTTATTTAATTTAGTGTTTATTTTTATTTATTTAGTTAGATTATCTTCAGTAAAAACTACATGTAAAAACTCTCAGTGGATCAAACAATAGCTGGAGCAATATGTAAATACTGTATATACTACTATGAAAGCTGTCCATGCCTAAAGCTTTGATTTGGTCATTGAGGCAACCAATTGCTTCAAAAGACAAAATGAGAGGATTAAGGGTAGGATGAGGTCAACATTATTAATCTCCAGCTCTGCTGATCCCTGTGACATACAGTTATTAATAATATAAACTCTAATTATGGTATATATTTTTCCTATATGCATAGTAATAATTGCCCAGGCTAGTGTTTACCCAAAACATGCTGATAGCTAGTACCTAAAATATGCAGAGGTCATACTTGCCTACTCTGTGCAAGGATATAAAGATCCCTTAGCTCCTCTTCTGCCAGTCCTATGCTGGCATCTTCAGTTTCTCCTTCCTCCAGGCAAGTTGGGTGCTAAGGAGGCACCTGGGAGTGCAAGCTCCTGAACAGATGTGCATCCATAGACATGCAGCATCAGTAAGCCATGGCCCCACTCCCTCCTCAAGGGAGTTAGACTGACAGCAACTAGTGCCTTGGCTTTGCCCTTCAGTGCCTTCTGTGAAACCAGGAAGTGAGAGGAGCGGTTTTGCATCCAAGACAGTTTTGGAGCAGGGACAGGAGCCAGGTACGTGTTTAGGGATAAGGGTAGGTAAGACAGGTGGGGTATTTTTAATTTAAACGAGGGAGCTCTGGAATGGCATTTTTCTTTTTTTCAAGAGGTACTTGTTTACTCACAATATTGTAGTTTGGTAACACTGACATACAATATATTTTGTCTTTTAGAACACTGCTTTGATATCACATATTTTACTCACATCAGGCATGGTCCAATATAAAACCATTCCTCTTGGCAAAGCTTGGTAATGTTATTGAAATATAATTTAGGAACTCAGCCAAGATACAAAATATCATTAGCATTGTTTCCTTAGAGTGCATAATGCAGCACGTGAATACATTATTTTATTTTATTGATACATTATTTTATGTTTAACCACCTCAATACTGGGCACATTCTTCCTGCCCAGGCTATTTTTCAGCTTTCAGCACTGTCCCAATTTGAATGACAATTGTGCGGTCATGCTACACTGTAACCATGTGAATTTTTTATAATTCTCTTCACACAAATAGAGCTTTCTTTTGGTGGTATTTAATCACTGCTGGGTTTTTTATTTTTTACTAAAAAAAAAAAAAGACAGAACATTTTGAAAAAAAAATGTTTTTCTTAGTTTTTGTCAGTAAATTTTGTAATTAGGTAATTTTTCACCTTCACTGATATGTAATTATGAGACACCACTGATGGGCACTGATGGGCTGCACTGATGGGCACTGATGAGGTGGCACTTATGGGCACTGATGAGGCAGCACTGGTGAGGAGGCACTAATATGTGGCACTGATAGGTGGTACTGGTGGACACTGATAGGCAGTACTGGTGAGCACAGATAGGTGGAACAGATAGGCAGCACTGATGGACACTGATGGGCATTGATGGGTGGCACTGATGGGTGGCATTGATGGGCATTGATGGGCAGCAGTGATGGCATTAATGGGCAGCACTGATAAGCAACACTAATAGCCAGCACTGACTGGCATTTGCTAATGATCACTGAATGGTGGCACTTGTGGGTACTGATTGCTGCCACTGGTGGGCACTTGTGGGCACTGACTGCTGGCATTGGAGTGGGCACTGGTGGCGGTAATTGTAATCAGGGCACTGATGATCAGTGTCCTGATTACATCCCTAGATGTCCCCTGTGAAGAGATGCCGCTGATTGGCTCTCCTCACCACACACTCTGTCAGTGTGAGGCGAGGAGTGCCAATTACTGGCACTTACTTGTTTACATGTGAATGGCTGTGATTGGTGACAGCCGATCACATGGTTAAAGAGCCACAGCCGTTTACACAGATCGGGGTAGGGCCGTGTCCTGGCAACACAAAGTGACAGTGATCGGCACACTTCGCACCCCCTAGGGCATGCAAGAGCATGCTTTCTGGAACAACGTCATATGACATCCTCCCAGAACGAGATCTGCACTGCCTCGTCATCATTTGACGGTGGGCGGGTGGCAAGTGGTTAATAAAAAAGGCTTTTTAAGGCCAATATTAATGCTGTTCTATAATTAGCATGTGTAACTTACCTTAATAGTGGAGAATGTGATTAGAGGTTATAATAACTACTAGAAACCTAGCATTACAATTAAACATTCTTTACAATTTAGCTGTTGTGACATTAAGCTAGTGATCTGGCCAATTTCTACAATCGTATCAACACTAATGTCACAAATATTAGCTGAAGATAGAGGAGAATGAAAAAGTATTTCAGCCTAAACCATGTTGTTTTTTTGAACTCTGCCAAAACTAACACAATATGCTCAATGCACTAAGATTGCAAATCTTTAATATACTATCTGTTATCATTTTTGTCCTAAAACATGGAATGATTCATGAAATTAGCATTTAAATATTGAAAGTCTTCACTACCCATGAATATTTAATTTATCTATTGAATAGTTCTTTTTCATCATCTCAAATGCCTCACTTTCTACTTTCTTCAACAACCCCCTCCTTGAAGCTCATGCCAGGCTAAAGTTACCAATATTTCAAGAAGCTGTGATCATTTGATTATCTTTGTGAATTGGCTTTTAACGGCAAAATCAATGTTTTTTTATTTTCAAAAAATAAATTACTTATGGTAATAAATACCACGTGCATTACACCATTGTGAATTAAGCCTATTTCCATGTAAGTTGTTAATCAGATGAAGTTGTTAAGTAAAACCATGCGCCTGTGTTTGGTTTATTATCTGCAGCCTTGAAAGCATCTACATCACATTAATCAGTAATACTGATTTCTTGCTGGTGTGTGAGCTCTAAAAAAAAAAGAAAAAGCAAAAGGTCCAATTCTTGTAAGCTGACGACCCATCAATATGCAGGAACCATTGAAACATTGGATGTGGATCAGTTACAAAGAGTGCTAGAATGAAAAAGATGCATCTTGCCAGTCATGAAACCATTAGCTTTTAATTATTAAGAATTTTTGGAGGTGGCAGCAGAATAAATATACTGGTAAAAAAATGTTATATTAAAAACATATATGGATATATTTTGTTAAAATGATGCTCACCCTTGACTCAAAATGTTATATAAATGTAGAATTGTGGAATAAATGTAGAGTGGAGCAACAGCAGCTATGTGTAGGAAATCATCTGCAGTTCATTTTGTATATAGATTTGTTGCTTGCTTTTACCCCAGAATATTTTTTTTTGTTTTTCTTTATTATCTCTATGATCTTGTATTCAGCTTATTTTGAAATTGTGCAACCTTTGTCCCTGCCCTGCCAATGCCTTCTATGTGTAAAGTAGCATAAGGTTGATACTTTCTCTGCAAAGAAAATACCCCATATGATCTCCTCCCTGCTATTAACATTGGTGACAATTTCAATTTTTACTCGCCAGGCTAACAAAAATACCAGTCAAATGGCATCTTTAATAGCATTGGTAGCATTATTTTAAGATAGCTAAAATCATTCTGGACAAAAACCTTACATTTATTCTTACATTTTTTTGACAAAAATCAATCCAAAAGGTTCCTTGTGGCATGGTGCAATTAAGCATGAAACTTGTACCACAGCATGCATCCTGAGCATGCAATGTATAAAAAAGTATATAAATGTATAATTTCACATAGTATATATTTCAGAGGAAAGAAACTTCCCCTTGCAGGAACAAAGCATTAGAACTCCTTTGGTTTATGACAATGTATAAAACCAATTTGTTACTTACTTTTTACTTACTTTATTTAATTACTTGAGTATCTAGTTTCTGTCCATATCCAAGTATTGTTCTTGTCCAGCTCTTAAACTGTTTTGCAAATACAGTTCTACAAAAGCTGAAAAACTATGTCTCCTTTCCTTTCCATTCAGCTAATTGATTGGGAAACATGAATAGCATGGATTTGTAACACATTACCTGGAAAAGAAAAGTCTCAATTCTTGCCATCTGCTGGACACTGATAACCAAACTATCCACTATGTTGTCAAAGCCACAGACAATCTCTTCAACGGATGGATTAAAGCTGACAACCGATTCTTTTAAAAATGGTTTCTGTAAAAGCAAAAACATTATTTCTTTTTTATTTATTTTATATTGCCACAATGAATGTTTAAATAAGTCTCATGTTTTCAATATAAGTGGTTTTATACAGGGACCAATCCAGTCGACATTCTACATAAAAAGACAAAATTAATATCCGTTAACAAGCAGCCTCACACACAACTTTAAGGCTTCATGCACACAGGACTTTAAAAAAACAGCCAAAAAATGTGAGTAGCTTATCAGGGATGTTTTCAGCTTTTACCAGCATTATATTACAGAAGTTTTTTCACGTTTTTTCCTGTTTTTAAAGGGCATTTTTTTTTCTTCAATTGGTCTAAAACGCCCAAAAACGTAGGCCTCATGCACACAGGACTGTTTTTCAGCAGCTGTTTTCAGCTGCAGACGTTTTTTTCTACAGTCAATAAACCCTCCATCATGTTATCCTATGTTTTCATGCACACATAGGCTGCACAACCCAAGAGCTGAGGGTTTTTTTGGACTGTTTTCAGCTGTAAAAATGTTCAAACACTTAAAAACGTCCAAAAACGTCCAAAAAACGCTTGAAAACACTTAAAAACTTCAACTCCAAACATTTTTGGAAAAAAAACGCTGGCCCTTTAAAAACAGGAAAAAGCGTGAAAAAAGGTGAAAAAATATAACGCTGGTAAAAGCTGAAACCATCCCTGATAAGCTACTGACATTTTTTGGCTGTTTTTAAAGTCCTGTGTGCATGAAGCCTAATGAGTGCATAAACTAGGAATATAATTTATTTTATATTGCACACTAGAAAGTTTGTTAACATTAATTGCCGAACTTATATTTTTTTATTAATTTATTATGAGGACTGGCAAAATTATTATTATAACCTCCAAGTTTAAACATCTAGATTTGCTGATTCATCAGTAGCCTATTATGCCTCCTAGTCACATGAAATTTTTTTTTAATTTCACAGTTTATAATTGTCAAGAGTCAGTAGGCTGCACACAAAGGAATAGGCTTTTGAGCAGACTAGAGGACCTAGCCTACGCCTGGTAATCCACTCATTAACGTATGGGAAGAAACAGCCATTTCATTGTTGAAGTAAGTTTTTTCCTTAATTTGTGCTTGTCATAACATGACAGCCTAAGGATCACCTAAGGAATGAGGCTTTACATAATCTTTATGGCTTTAGCTAGACAAAAGCCTACTAATTGACAGGTGAAATATGCCTTCTACTCACAAATCTTAAAAGTTTATATCACCAAAAGCAAAACCAATTAAACAAGACCTTAAGTTGTTTTACTGCTTAACATTTATAAGGCATTAAAACACAGGATGTCAAAGTGGTGCTGTTTTATTTCAAGCCAAGCAACAGTTTAAAAGAGAAATCAATGCAAATAGGTTGACTAAGAAGTGATTCTTCTGGAGACCTATGGTACATTTTCAATATTAGAGAACATGAATCTGTCAGACATTTTAAACTTTTAAAAGGAAAAGACTTGCCTAGGAGCAGTCATTGCAGGATGTCTGCTATTATTTATTGTCAGAAAGTCCTCTCTGTGCCTCTCTGATCTAGAGCACATTTATTACCAGGGACTTAATATTGGCTAAGTTCTGTGCTGTTCAATAACAGTAACCACAGTGATCACTGAAGTATTCTCACTAGACAGGGCATGATGACTGGGCATAACTTAATCCTGAAGAAAAGTTAAGCCTCTAGTAGCAAGTACATTGAAATCAGATAGTTGCAAATAGGGGGGTTTCTAGGTAACAAATGTAATAGCATGTCAAATGGACTTACAGCTGTTGGCCAGTTTTCCTTCAAATGTAGTGTGTAATTAAGATTGTGTTCTATTTTTGAAGGACTGAACCTCCAATTTGGAGATGAGCCACTAGTTGCTGGGTGAAGGTGGAGTTTTGTAGAGACAGTGAGAGAGAGAAAACCTAGTCCATGCAGCATTAAGTGATGTAAGAAGCCATGGCCAAAAAATTATAATGACCCAATGGGCAATCTAAGATGATTCCCCAGACGTCGTCACCTTTGACGAAACGTACGTCGGGAGGGTGCGCTGACGTCACCTATGTGATTTGAGAGAGCCGGCTTTTACTATATGTGCTGACATTTGTTCTGACTATGTGAGTACCTTGTGTTTTTACCTCAATAAATTTTATATGCAGTACTTCACTATTTGGGGCTTTTCTTGTTGTTTTCCCTGTTGGCGGTCCGTTACAACTATGGCCTGATATTACGAGGAATACATGAGAGTGGATGTACTTATTATCCTGTGAACGACAACCTCTTCGTTGCTGTGGAAACGTTCATGCAGTGATTTTATTTCTGCAGAAACTCATTGAACAAGTGATCCAGATAATATAATCCCATGCTTGGCTTCCAGCTGGATCTGGTAAGCCCCCTTATTGTCTGGTGGTGGATTCACACTATATGAAGTGCACTGGGTGTCTCATCAACGGTTACCCTAATCTTTTTAAGTGTTTTTCAAGATTTTTTCATCATAAGTACTGTTATTAATAGCGCAGCTTTATATTTTCTTAATCTAAGATGATTGTAAGAGACTTTTTTGTCGGAGACTCTACATAACAATGTGTAAACTAGTAAGTGAATCTCAGAGACCCATAGAAGGAATACTGTTGAAACTTTGTTTTTCAATTCCAGCTTTTGCCTAATTGATGTATCAATATATTACACTTTCAGAAATTACAAGTTAGAAGCAAGAGCAGAGATGTATTTAT
>BLSH010116770.1:149011-164897 GCA_018402905.1 Glandirana rugosa
ATTTCACGTGTCAGATAAACGGAAATCATTTAGTTGGGGTATGACAAGACATTTGTTTGTATGACGTATACCATTAATTTTACGGAGTTTATTGAAAGGTTATCATTTCAATATACATTGAGTTTTTTCCCTACATTTATTATTCGATGTTCGAATACGGAATCGTATGTGTATAAGGTAAGAAAGGTCAAGAAGACTGACAGAAGAAGTATCCACATTTATGAGAAAGGGTTTAACAGGTCTGACTGTCGAATTACTATTAGACACGAAAACAAAGAGAAACATACAAAACATCTTTCATGTGTCAGGCATGTACCCAGTGTATAAAACATACAAAGAGAAACAAAAGCACAGATTATCATTAAGCTGTCAGTCTGGACAATTTGGGAAAGAGTATTTACACCTATGAAGAAGACAGTCAGAAGAACTGGAAAGAATGGAATATGTGTATGCTAAGGCATAAGCTTGTAGCTTATTATTTACATCCCTTTTTTGAGTTACATATAACTTTACTATTGGAAAGTTATTTGAGGCATTTTAATTACCATATGCAGTATGTTTGTTTACAGAACAGTATGGGGTTGATTTACTAAAGGCAAATAGACTGTGCACTTTACCAAGTGCAATTGCACTCTGCAAAAGCAATCGTTCTAGATCTTATTAAATGAGGTAAAGATTCACTTTGCAAAGAATACCCAATCACATGTAAGGAAAATAAAAAACAGCAGTTTTGCTTGCACGTGATTGGATAATGGAAGTCAGTAGAGCTTCTGCTCATTTACTGAACTCTGGTGCCTCTGCTTTTGCAGCGTGCAACTGCACTTTGCAAAGTGCACAGTTTATTTGCCTTTAGTAAATCAACCCCTATGAGTTTACTTACATGAGCTATAGAAAATTACATTTTGTCACTTTCTACACAAGATTAAAAAAAAAAAACACAGATAAAAGGTGTTTTGTAGTAATTCAGACATATAGGGGTTGATTTACTAAAATTAGAGAGTGCAAAATCTGGCGCGGCTCTGCATAGGAGCCGAAAAAAAACTGGACAAAAAACTTTGGAAGCTGGTTTCTATGCAGAGCTGCACAAGTTTCTGTGTGCACCAGTTTTAGTAAATCTTCCCCATAGTATTGATATTGTGAGGAGACATTTTTCCACACATCTGATTAGCTGTCTCTGAGCTCAAATTGCATCTTATAAGGAACAAAGTCCCCTCTTAGTTACAGTACAATGTGAAGTATCTATGCAGCTTTGGGCACCACATATCCAAATTTCTGAATATCTGAAGAGCAGTGGTGAGCAATCTCTCACAAAACTCATTTCTCTTGCCACTTACAGATGCCAATTCTCTAGCTGCTTCTCAGTTTTCTACTTAACTCGATTTCAAGTTGGCAACAAGTGTTTATTGCACACCATATCATTTTGCAACTTGTTTAATTTAAAACCACTTGCCAACTGCCTAACTGTAGCGCAAGTGGTGCATTCGCTGCTGGATCACTTTTAGAAGGAAAGCGGCGGGAGAGGGGGAGCGAACCCTCCCACCACTTTTCGGTGTTACCCGGGCTTACCTGGGTGATTGGCAGCTCCAGGAATCAATCCGGCACTGGCAGCTGGGCACAGAGATGTGCAAAGGAAAGATGGCCTCTGCTTATTTTTATGACTTAGGAGGACTGGAGTGACATCATGATGTCACTTCTGGTTCCGGTCCCATGCAAACAAGGCCATTTTTTTAAAGCAAAAGATCAAAAATGTTTTTGATCTTCTGCTTTTAAGGGTAGAGGAGAGATTTGGGGTCAATATAAGGATCAGTGTAAAAATAAAAAAAAAGTAATACAGTCTTTTTGGCAAAATACTCCGTCCCCATGTGCTCGCGCACAGAGGAGAATGCATATGTAGGCCATGTAAATTGTGTTCGCATGTGAGGTATCACAGCGAACATCAGAGCAAGAGCAATGATTCTAGCACTAGTCACTATCTATAACTTTAAACTGGTAACCTGTAAAATTTTTGAAGCCTTGACTATGGAGATTTTTAAGTACTGTAGTTTGGTGCCATTCCACAAGCATGCACAATTTTAAAGCATAACATGTAAGGTATCTGTTTACTTGACATAAAATCTTTCATATTTTACAAAAAAATTGGGGTATATATTGTGTTTTAACACACAAAAGGGGAACTAAAAAGTTCCTATACTTGCGCAAATTAGTGTAAATTTGGTGGGGCTGCTTGTGTGACAGACTGAATGTCATTTAGAAATATGAGATAAATAAATTAAACCGCGTCCCACAAAATGCATATAAATGAATAAAGTGCAAAATAGTAAATAATTAACACCATGTGACATACAAAATTGCAACAACCACCTTTTTATTCTCTAGGGTCTCTGCTAAAAATATATATATAATGGTTTATGGGTTTACTTGTAAACACCAAGTGTCAGAAAAAGGCCTGGTCAGCAAGTGGCTAAGTAAGCCCACATTATTAACAATTAGCCCAAATTAAACAATAAATACAAATAGTGACAATGAGAAATAGTCCTAAATAAAATTCAAAAAGTATTTTAAATGTGGGTTTGGGTTTTCCTAGTGCTGAGGAAGGCACTCTACAATGTAAGCAGCTTTTAATTTGTTTTAAACTTGTGAGTAATAAACGGTATCACACTATATCAGTTCCCTTTTTTATATCACGCGCTGTTATGGCAGAAGGGAGGACAGTTGCTTAGGACCCCCAACAGGTGCAAGAAGATCTTAAAAGAAACATACCACCCCAGGCATTTTTTGACCTTCTTTTTAAAGGGGTCACGGCTATCTGGTGAGTGTACATCCAGTTGAGCACTATCGGGTGAACAAGCAATTGTTGGTGATAGTTTACAACAGTACTTCACGTTGAAGACCTTTTATAAACTTTATTTACATTTTCATTGTCACTATCTGTATTCATTGGTTTACAGCACTTTTTATTGTTAATTGCTCCACAGTATATTATTAGTGCTTGTATCATAGTGCTCCCTCATATTTATATAGTTTTACAGTCTAGGTATTTTCTACACTATGGGGAGCAGCTTTTTTTTTTGTTTTCTTTTATTAATATAGTTGCTCTATCACCTACACTTAAAGTGTTTGTAACCCTAAAAAAAGAGGTCCTGTTCCCTTATAGCAGGTTAAACAGCACAGTGTATGTGCTGTCTAACCTGCCCCTCTGTAAGCTGTAAAAACCCTGGCTGATCCTGCCTGGTTCTGTGGTCAATTTATGTGTCTCCGCCATCCGCAGCTCTCCTCTGTCCTCTCTCCCTGCCTGTCAGTTGCTTTGTCTGTGTGAGCTGTCTCCACCCCCCTCCTGCTGCTGTTAGTAGTAAACTAAAATTTTAAAAAAATCACTGCTAGCCCCTGTCATTTACACAGCCATAATGCACTGTGTAAGTGTTTGTTAAAAACAAAGCCTATAAATACTTTTTCATGTATCTTCAGGCTGGTCACGTGACTCCCGCTCTCCTCCCCTATCTAAGGGCTACAGTGAGAGGGGCTGAGCAGCTAGCACAGTGGTCATGTGACCTGCTCGCCTTACATTAAAGGGATATCCCCCCTCCCTCTGTTGCCCGTAGGTCGGAGTATTAGAGAATCTGGGAATCACGTGACCGGCCTGAAGATACATGAAAAAAAGCTACTGGGAGGTTTAGTTTTTAACAAACACTTATACTGTGCATTATGGCTGCTTAAAAGAGAGGGGCTGGCAGTGAATCATAGTGTAAGGTTACATTCACTTTTATTTAATTTTTTTGAAGTAGAATTCCATACAACAATCATAATCACAAAGTGTCAATTATTTGCCCCACAAAGATGCCTTACTTTACTCCCTTAGCTCCAAACAGTCTACATGTTGCACAGTTCAAAAACATTTTCCTCCTGAAATCCAGGTAAGAATAATCAACTATCCAACAGATGGCTAGAAGAAAAAGAAGGCTGTTTAAAAATGTGCTTTATTTGTGCCCTTTCCTTACCCATCCTACTTATTGGCCAGTGAAAGAGCAATAGGACATAGGTAATGTTACTCCTATTCCCTCCTCTCCTGCAAGCATGTTAATTGTGCTAGATATGCAAAGAATAGCTCTACAATTGGATCAAAGTACTGTACTGGGCTTTGTGTTGGCCTAGTGTTGGTGAGCAGGGGATTACAGTAAGTTAATATAAAGACAAATCAGGGTAAATATGTCAATCATATTCAAAAATATTTTAATGAATGCATTCATAACTAGAACAAGGGTTTTTTTTTATTATTTGCCAGGTGTCCTTCTTTAAGTGACTTGGTAGTGATGAAATATTAAAATGTACATTTTTAAACATACCAAAAATAGTAAAATAAGATGAGGTTTTTCTGGGAGCCAGACATCATCTGGTGGGTAATTTCCTTCATAGCGATTCCCTTTATCATACATTTCAACCATTTTCACAAGGTCAGCAAGAGAGGCTTCTACTATACTTCTCTGAAGATTGGACATTAGCGTCGCCAAACAGCAAAATAAGTGATCCATCTTTTTCCTCCGTAACTTCTGGTAAAAAAAACAAATAACGCACAAAAATGTAAATTATTCCACTGTATTCATCTTGCTGCAAATAAAACCACATATATATAGTATCTCACAACTCCAAGATGACCACTGACTTGCTGAAGAAGATGAGGGTAAAGGTGATTGACTGGCCAAGCATATCTCCAGACTTAAACCCTATTGAGCATCTGTGGGGCATCCTCAAATGGGAGGTGGAGGAGCGCAAGGTCTCCAACATCCACCAGCTCCGTGATGTCTTCATGGAGGAGTGTAAGAGGACTCCAGTGGCAACCTGTGAAGCTCTGGTGAACTCCATGTCCAAGTGAGTTAAGGCAGTGCTAGAAAATAATGGTGGCCTCACAAAATATTGGCACTCTGGGCCCAATTTGGACATTTTCACTTTTGGGTGTACTCACTTTTGTTGCCAGCGGTTTAGACATTCATGGCTGTGTGTTCAGCTATTTTGAGGGGATAGCAAATTTACACTGTTATACAAGCTGTACACTCACTACTTTACATTGTAGCAAAGTATCATTTTTTCAGTGTTGTCACATGAAAATATATAATAAAATATTTACAAAAATGAGAGAGGTGTAAATAAACCTGGCTACAAGTCAGATTTTAAGAAAACCTGCCTTTAGACTACCTTGTTCGAGGGAAAGTAATCCCCATTGAGCTAACCCCCCACAATATATATTTAGAAAAATCACAACAGTGACATTGAACAAGTGAAACAAATATATATATATATTTCTTAATTTCATTGAAACCTATATACATTGTATAAAGGTTTCAACAAGTTCTAAATATCATAAGTGCATGGAATAAAGACAAGAGCATCAGCTACAAAAAAAAAAACAAGATCAGCCAAGTTAAACGTTTCTGACTGATTTCTCATTGTTCTCCATTGTCCATGCAGAGAATGTTCACATACTGGAACTTACAACTCATGTGAGGCTTGTAGAAAACAATCTTTTCAATGGTGGGTCATTACCTACAAATGACAGCCATTTAACATCTATGGCCAGCTTACAACCTTGCACAATGGGTTAGAACATGCACAAAATGCTGTGTTTTTTAAAATGTGCACAGTTTCTTCAATTTTAAAGTGTAAATATATCTGCAAGATATTTGTATATTCAAAACCTTTCAAAATTGGTTCACATGTAGTACATAAATACAGATTACACATTTTCTAGAAGCTATAAATAAAAACAACCAAAGCAATAAACATTGGGGAGGTTCAATATATAAGGATTTATATATTAATATATATAGATATATAAAAATTATGCTAGTCCAGTTTACAGCCCCTACTGAGCTTTGCCACCCTATTTAAAAAGAATGGGCTGCTCAACACACATTAAAATACTGGTATGAACAGGTCCCTAATGAAATCACTGGAGTTTACGCTATGAACATAATGAAGTAACAAGATAATAATACCTAATTCTATTATCTGATAATACTCATGTGATGCATATGAAACTCATAACACCTATGTGAAACCTTGAAAAAAGCATTCGGTTAAATGTAATCAAGCCAAAATGTAGCTGTGCCATTTCTCCACCTGAGATTTTTAGGTCTGTCCACATGTCACTGTTTTCTTAGGGTTTTCTGTCTGTTGAACATTTCATCTATTTTAAATAATGTACAGACTCTTCCAGCTACCTCACAAGAAGTTTGGAGTGAGCAGAGTCAACAACTCCTGTGAGAGGATCCCATAAATCTTTAGCACAAATGGCCACAAATTCTCACTACAATAAATGTACATTGAGAATATTGTAAAAGAATACAATTTATAGAATACATGCTATGCATTTTTCACGATGCAATGTTTATATCTTTATACATATGTAACAAATCCAGCTCAGAATACTAATCTCTAACAGATAATCTCTAAAGTGACTGGATTAGTTACAAGTTCTTTAGGGGGAGTCCCAGCAGCTTTAGGAACACTGTGGTGATATTCATAGACACATAGGCACTGCGGTGATAGATTATTTTTGATAAACAAAATCAAATTGAATCATCAAAACTCTGCTCAAATCATTTCAACTATGTTCAGTCCAACATGTTAAGTACAACAGTAGCAAAATAAAAAAGTGGGGATTAAACATTATCCAAAGAGTACAATAGGATTTGCATTCATTTGAAGTAAATGTGCAGCTCAGAAATGCTAAACTGTAGACTGATAAACACACTGAGCTACTCAGTTACGTATTGTATGGCTCTTTCAACAGACACAACATTAACATTTTTATGACCATTTTTACATACATGACTAAAACCTTTTTACACCTATGGGGTTAGTTATTTAATTGGTCAAAGTGGTTTAATCCAAATCAACTCATCAGCACATTAGACTACTGAAAAGTGAAAAGCTTCTATGACAGCCTTTCCCCAGGAGGAACCCCAAAATAGTTTTCAGGTCTCAGAGAAGCCCTGCTTACATCAACTCATCAGGGTTGAACAATGTTCCATTGGTAGTCAACGGGAGGACTGAAACCCTTACAGTGGTGGCCAAAAAGTTACCTTACAGGGAGCTAAAAGGGCCATTGGTGTCCTGCTGTTGGCTCAATGAAGTCATGTTGGCCTTGTAACTGTTCAGGCACCATCAAATGGGGGAGTGACTCAAGTAACATCTAACAACCTCTAACAACAATAGACCCTGATAGAGAATGGCTGTTCTATAATTTTCAGAGTTTTCACATCATCAGTTAGAGTCAAAGTAAAAACAGTATTTGAAATGTGGACGTATAATTGCAATGATTTATATACCGTTGGTTATTTTATTTATTCATATATTTATTCTACTAAAACAAAACCAGAAACATTTTATAAGCTTCTACCTAAGCATAGCAATACACATAGCAAGCAAGCAAGCCTTCACAAGAAGTATTTTGGGTAATCTGCACAAATTGCACTAGCTAATTTTAGTTGCCATAAATTGGTTGACAATAAAAAGGTTCAGTCTTTTCAAATGTGTCATTTGTCAATTTCAAGTGCTGTCTGGTGCACTAGGAGACTCAATGGCATATATTTATTGCATGCACCAGCAGCAAAATCAAAACACTTTAGTTATTACTAGATAAGAGTCAGCGTATCTTATCACTGAAGTCCTGAACCTGTCCTTACTCTTTGAAATCTGCAAAATACCTATTTATCAATTTTGGTTCTTTAAAGAAACCCATCAGTGTGAATGCTACCTTTTAAAACCAAGGCTCCCCTCCACTGATATATTAACTTCCGGGTTCTAACTCCTGGACATTGTGCTAGTTCCAGAATACAGCACTGACAAGACTGGCACAGAGGTCGGGCAGTCAGAAAGGAGTTTAATTTGGCCTCCACTGCTAAATAGAGTAGCAGTATCAGTAGCCAACACGAGCTGTCCAAACAGATTTCCTTAAGAGTTACGATCTTGATTCATTTGAAATTATTAAAATAACAGCATTTCTTGCCACCAGATTTTAACATTTAACAGGGATATTTGCAATGTTTTAGTATCAGTTGATAGATCTGTTGAATATTTATATTGCTATTTCTCTCTCTGCTCTTTGACTGTCTTTGACAACTCTCCCCAGGGTGGAAACTGGGAAGTGGCAAATCAATAATTCCATTGACAGCAGGTCCTCATCAATAGCTGTTTGTACTTGTTTCAGCTTTTGTGATCAGTTCTCAAAAGCAAAACCAATTCTCAAGCTTTAGTATAACAGGGGCTTGGAAAAGCAGATGTGGAAATATTACACCCCAATCCCAATCATTTCTCAGTTTATAGTCAGAATGTGTGTGTAGTTCTCCACAGACAGAAAAAAAACTTCTGACACAAACAGCATAAACAGAGAGAGCAAATCACTACTTCTGTATAGAGAAAAAATAATTTCAGCTGCCCTGCCTGCTTGGAATCTGTGCAGTATTTTTGCAGTACAGGTCAAACCAGGCACACATGCTAAGCTGAAGATTAAGCCTGGGCAAACTGAAGATTATTCCCGATAAGCTAAATGCCACATCTTCTGCCTTCAAGCTAATGCACACACTATGCAGTATGTCTGCCTATCAGTCGGTGTGTCTGCTCTTTTCTCACCTGTTCTTGGCTCAAACAATCCCTGTTTAATAAGGAATCTCCATTATTACTGTGACTGTCCAGCTAACCTGCCACCTGAGCTCACTTCCACCTATCTGTCTAAACCTTAAGGTTCATCTTTCTAGATTTTCTAGCCTGGTCTCTCTACATTTACCCTGTAAAATGTTCAATGCAAACACTTCCCAACACCTAATACAGAAAGACAGCAAAGAGAATAAAACCATAAACTGCTGAAAAGCATGAACCATTATTTACTACAATTGTTAAGCAGAAACTTACTAATTGATATTACTGACCCAAGCAAGCAAGGAATACCATTGCTCAGTAATTTTACACTAAAAAACTACGTTGCATTAGGCTAACCATATTGATCAGCGGCATCCAAGTTTTGTACAAACATGTACCGCCCAGATAATAAGTTTGTCTCCCCTATTTTACAAACTATCTTTAAACACAGAGACAAGGGCACATGCTGATCTATATCTTAGTGGTCAATGTCAATCCACCAAATTTATAACCTTAAAGTAATTTCTCCAGAGCAAAGAGGTAACGGGAGTTTTCCTATTGTTCTGGGGAAAAAAAATATGTGTCTCAAATAACATAAGTCTAACATCTACAAATAAAGTCCAAGAAAATAAAAACATGTTTCTACATTTAACAAAATTTGTGTATCGTTAAAAATGTATGCCAAGTACAGTTTTTATATAACGTATCCTAATTAATGTCCAACATGAGATACTAATAAAAATACATGCTTACCTCATCGTGTGGCATCTCAGATTCTATGTTCTCTCTGAATTGAGTCACAATGTCACAGCAGTCTCTAAGCCATGTCTTTTGGAGTTCTTCAGATTTATTTCTGGCATCGCTTCTTATGCGATTTATGAACTCGTTTATCTTCATAGGCACAATATGCATAATACTGTCTATATCAAGTAGTCTACAGTTTGCATACCTAAAAACAAGGACAAGGCAAACTTTAAAATTGTTGTGTGTGTTTATATAAATTATGAATATACAAATCTATGTTAGCAAAGTATTTTTGGCATGATATTTATGTTACATATTCATCGCCTTCCTCCTAAAGATTATGACTTTAGGAGTCACTGTTTGCAGACAATTATATATTAGGCTGAGTCATGGGACTTGCAGCATTATCACCATATTTTTTTTTTTTGTTTTACAAATGGATTTCTGATTCCCTTTATAGCATGCAGTTGCAATAAAAACTGGAAAATGAGCAAAGCTCAAGAGACTTTGCAACTCATATATGAGTACCTTGAGACTCTGAGCTGATCACATTTTTCTCTCTCCCAGGGTCTAAACATTGAAATTATAATGGTAACATTTATGGGGCAGGAAAACTGAATTAGAATGTTGCCAAAGCTGCATTACTTTACAAAAAATATTACATAATGTAGAGTATAGAGAACATTTTAAAACCAAGATATGCTAGCAATATACTAAAATATAGCTTTTCCAAATTATAAAATGAAGCTAGTAGATGGTTTAGGTGGAAATTAACTCATGGTAACATACATATTTATGTCATGATTACAAGAAACCCATGAATAAGCCAAAATTCTAGTGCCTGAAAATATGTTATGTGAATTTGTTTTACCACTATGTAAATAAACATAAACTGGTTGTATCCTACACATACACAGTCCATGAAATTATAATCATTGCAGCAAAGAAAAGCAGGTGTTGTCTACAGCAAACAGTAGTTAACTTAGTATTGTGTACTTGAAAAAGTAAGCTGATTGGTTACTATGGGTAACTCAGATATTTTTCTTTCCTTTGAAAAAAAAACAACTTACCAATTTGAGGTGGTTTAATTGCTATTAAAAAAAGAAAAGTGATGAAATATGTTTATTCCTTCAAGTATATGCATGATAATTTGCCTTGCAATCATACAATTCATGAACTGTGATTACCCAGATTCCTAACCCGGGTGATTTTCTGCTAATAGCTAGATGCCATGAAATTATTAAAGCAAATCAAAAAATTATGGATTCCAGATTTCCATGTTTTAATCAGTACTATTATATATATATATATATATATATATATATATATATATATATATATATATATATAAATACATATATATATATATATATATATGTGGGGTTTGTTTTCTGAGTTCATTTGCAGGAGTGGAATTTAGGCATCAAGTGATCTAGATGTACAAGTTAAGAAATATTTATTGGATCTTGCTGTGCATGTATTCATGTCATCAGAAATATAATAAAACAACAGACCAAGGACAAAGTTACAATGTAGACAATAACGCTTAAAGTAACCCCCAGCAGGTATGTACTCTAGAAGCAATAAATCATACTTTGTATAGAAGTGAAGCAACACTTTGGACATGACTGGATATGTGATGTGCAAGTTGTTCTTCAGTTTGACATATGCTGCTTTAACACTTTCATGCCATGGAAACTGGTGCCGTCCAGCGCTGTTAGACATCTTGACAAAAAAACACAAAAATATAAATGTACATCAATGTTGTACTAGGTGTAGGGTTTATTTTATTTAATCAACTTATACACAGGAACAAGCTAACTGAGGAAAGGCCAAAGTTAACCCTAAAGAGTATTCTTATCCAAAGAAGAGGAGATGCTTTTTAGCAGAGGTAGTGAGTCAATCAACAGTAAGTGAATTTAAAATGCTTGAAATAGACATACCTATAAACTCACACAAAAAAAAAATTAAACTCTAATAGCCCTTTCACACTGGGGCTACAGCTGTGGTAGCGTTAAAGCATTGCTAGTTTTAGAGACTCTTTATCGCTGTTATAGCGGCACTTTGGTGGGCAGCAGGGGGGTGCTTTTAACTCCTAAGAAGGGGTTAACAAGGGGTTAAAATCACCAGTGCATGGCTCTCCTGAAGCGGTGTTCAGCTGCTTCGAAAACACTGCCCATTAATTAAAATGGGCAGGGGCGGTGGAGGAGCAATGTATATACCACTCCCACACCACCCCAAAGATGCTGCTTGCAGGACTTATTTTCCTGTCCTGCAAGCGCACTGCCCCAGTGTGAATGCACTCCGGCTTTCACACTGGGGCAGATTGGGAGGAGTTTTTCAGTGTGAAAAGGGGTCTAACTCTTAATAAAGGCATACTCAATTGACTACTTTGACTTTTCTGCTGTCATTTTTCTATTTTTTTTATTTTATACAAAGTCAACAAATATTATAGTGCAAAGTGTATAGTGACAAGCACATCAGACCTTTCTCAAGTCGAGCTTAGAGACCAATGTTCATATCAGTGCTTTACAATTAGGACACACATATACACACTAATGCTATCTTGTATAGAAACCAGTAACTCCCCCAGTATGTTTGTTTTTTATGTAAGTACCAGACCGCCTCCTACCCAGCCCCCTACCTCCAAGGAAAGCCTCCCAAATGAAGACATGCAAAGAAAGTATAGCCCCCGTGGGAACAAAATCCATGACTCTAACCATGCAAGAGCACCATGTTGATGGCAAATATATGGTATATGGTGCCATGCAGAATTTGGTTAGAAATCATATTTTACTGACAAGTCTAAAGCTGTAGAAGATTAACTCTTTTAACTCCTGTTGTTAAAAATTACTGCACTTTATGCCACTCTATTTTTTTTTAATTAAAATAGTTGTATCTAAAGCTACAGGCAAAAACATCACACTAAAAATGTAATTTATTTTATCAGCTATTTTAATAGCTTGCTTCTATCATAAATGTGTTTATAATAAATACATTGTAATATGTAATTTTAAAATGTATAAATGCTCCATTAGCCCAAATTCAGCCAACAGTATAAATGTATGAAACAGTAGCTCAAATTAGCTGTAAGAGAAATTGGAATGATGGGAAAATTGTAAGTAAGCATTTCAAAAACTTGTACTGATTTTCTTATACAGAAGTCTCATTTCTAATCTGATGCAAATTCTTACAACAGACCTAAAAATCCCATCTCTTTGGAATGATTGCTGACAATGAATAAAAATAGTTATCTGAAGCACTGTGCCTAGATTTAAATAACAATACACAATGTGTATACTGTCTGACAGTTCTTCTTTAGCAGTTCTCCCTGTGGCTGACACTCTTCTTATTTCAATGCAATCACCCTGACCGCTGTCTTCTTCCTTTCTTTGTCACTTTCTATCATCATGACCACAGCGGTTTTATTACTGGCACTATTCCCCTTTACCTTTGCACATTTCAGATCTGTATCTACAGCATGCGTAAAGGGATCACATTAACAGGAAAGGTGATGGATGTGAGAAATGTGATGGCAGTACTATACCACCTTGCTATGCAGTCCTCTGAGAATTGAAAATGCTCCGGTAAACCATTGTATGAGCTCCATCAAATACAATGTTCCCACCGGGCCAGCTCCATTACAAATATTGGTCTCATTTGTTCCAGACATGAAGCACGCTCAATTTTTCAGAGCCCACAAAAGCTCTTCAACTCCTATCGTATTGTGGGCTATGAAACTCATTATCAAGGAAATAAATGTCCTGTTTCTTTGGAAGAACCCATGAGACATTTTTTTCTTGTCATATAATTCTCTTGGCCACTAATAAATCTAAAAATAAATAAAAAGTTCTCCACTACATACTGCTAGTGAAGGCAGAAAAGCCTTGGTAACTGAGTAAGGCAAAAGAACATATTGAGTTAGTGCAATCAGTGCAAACAGCATCAATAGAAGTGCAACGTGCAGTAACCAATAATAATTGTTCAAACCACTTTGTAGTAATCTGACTACAGTCAACTGAAATCTGATTGGATGCTATGTACTTCTGTATTGTACATCTTTCTGACCTGTGCTGTAGTAGTTTAAATAAAATAGTCATGAACATACAATGGTATATATACATAACAATACAGTTATAACTATGCAGGCACCATAATTTCTTTTGCTCAGTATCAGAAATGATCTTTCCTACCATTTTTACAAGTCAAAAGTTTTTTCATGTGACCATGCATCTTTTAATCCTGATAGTGGGGGTGGAGTTACGGGACACTGCGCAGAAACACAGTGTACCTGTATTCCTTAGTCTGATCAGCCTGAGGCAAGATGCGGGTTGTACTTGAGCAGGGAGCATGTTTAAGAGGCAGGCTGTGATTGGAAAGAGGTGTGTGCCAGAGCCAGGCTATAATCATGAGGGGGGATGTCCTAGAGGCAGGCTGTGATTGGAAAGGGTGTGTGTGATGGCAAATTATCCAAACTATCCAATACAGACCTGCTGGGAACTTCAGCTTGTTAAACTAAGCTCTGACAATAAAAACTAGAAGCTGATTGGTTACTGTGCACAGCTGCACCAGATTCTGTATGCACACCCCACCCACTGTCTGCACAGTGTCCTGTAAAACTGACCACGCTAACACATATCAGCTTCTGGTTGTTTATATTTAGGATACCATACACTTTAAGGCTTAAAGTGTTACTAAACCCATGACCCTACATTTGCTATATATCTGGTCTCCCACAGTACACAGTACACAGAACATGGAAATGCAATTATTTTTGTAAACATAAACTGTTAAATACCTTCTCATCAGCAGTATATAACAGTCTTGTTATTTATATCAGTATTTGGCCGAGCACTGGTTAAAGCTTGTAGGAGGAGTTTTCATTCTCCTCTGACTGTCCTATGAGGCTGCATGTCTCCTGACCCTCTGTCCGGACAGTGCTAATTGACCCTGTGCCGATCACATGCACCCTCCCAGCAATACCCACCAAACTGAGCATGTGCACAGTGCCCCCAAGGCTCTGCACTAACAGGAAATAGATTGGGGACAGTGGAAGAAGGGGAGGATCAGAGAAGACATGATCAAACACCCTTTTTACACAATGTAGATGATTATCCCCTTAGGTTCCACATTGAGTATAACAAGCATGCTTTACTGCATATACAGATTGATTTTTATTGTTGTGGGTTTAGTAACACTTTAATTCCAAGCATAGCTAACAATTTATATGAAGTACATATATGAAAGTTGTTTTATCCGACAAATGATTTGCATTTCAGTACATCAATTCCAGAAAATTACACAGCCCTTCCAGACAGTACAGCCAGGCTGGTGACATGATTTCTCTCAGTGTCAATCAGCAGTCAGTAATACGACTAGGTCATTTCCTTGCCCTAGGCTGCGATTGGGCTGTGAAAGAGTAGCAGCAGATTGAAAGATTGATGAGCTCATCCATCTATCACACTGCTCTCGCCTCTTCTCAGCATGTTCTTTGTTAGAATATGAGGACTGCAGCTCAACTGATTTGTTCCTTGTGCTGCTTCCCCCTCTCCTAGTCTGAACTTTGTTGTAAAGTGGATCACAAGATGATGATCCTACATCAAATTCAGGTACTTAGTTAGTTGCTTTAAGAAAAGAAAAGTCATGCCTTATCCACAAGAATTTGTATAATGTTCAGCTTTAATAAGTTGTTATGGAAACTGTTGAAATGTAGTTTTTATCATTTAATACATCGTTTCCATGTGACTTATTCTTTTGAACAAAACCTTTCATTAAAGAAATAAATAAAATGCAATTATTGCTACATGTATGAAAATGCTAACTATGTGGCTGACATGCGGATCTCAAGCATGAAACTATTATGCCAGAAGTGGCTCAAAGTGTTGCTAGAGAAAGCCAGGCAACTAACATTTTCAGAACAGCGTCAGTAATTATAGGCCAAATACTTCTCTTATGACAGGGGTCCTTTAACAGCAATAACCTTTTAGTATTCACCTTATTTAGAAACAAGCTCTTGAAAGCAAGGAGGGATAGCATAAGTAGTAATACTGGCTACAATTAAGCTTCCAGCTTGTATGCTTGTATCAGTGTGATGCAGCCTGTTTGGGGCCCTTTCACACTAGCTAAGATTCTATGCAGTCAACATTGTTTTAATCAAATAACATTGCTGGATACTTTTTTTTTTCAAATTCTTATCCAACAAGTAGTATCCAGGTAAGGCCAATGACAATATCATACAATGTGAAGATATAGTATGGGAAATATATATAGATGGCAATATGAGTCGTTAAGATGAAGGCATAACGTAGACTCTCTTTTATGTAAAAAAATAGTAGAAAACTAACTTCCTCATGCTAGCGTACTTCCCAGAATTAGGCCGTGATCTAGGCCGGGTACCAAATTTTAAAACAACTAATGAGCAAGCGAGCACAAAGGGTGTGAGAAAAGAATGGAAAAATTAGCAAAGAAAGGAAGGAGAGAGAAAAAGAAAAATGGGGGGGGGGGGGGCACA
>BLSH010116770.1:175072-192122 GCA_018402905.1 Glandirana rugosa
CAAACACGACTACTAAATAGTCGTGTCGGGAGGGAGCCTAGCGGTGGGTCTGATGGTCCCTCGGACGGGTTCCTGGTGGTCCCTACACGGGTGGGTCCTGGTGGTCCCTCGGCTGGTCCCTGGTGGTCCCTCGGTAAGACCTGGTGGTCCCTCTGGGGGGATCTGGTGGTGCACTCACTGATTCACGAGTTGATGGGCACTAATAGACAGCACTGATTGGCACTCATAGGCGGCACTGGGCACTGATAGGTGGCACTGATGGGCACTGATAGGAGGGCACTGGTAGGTGGCAATGGTGGGCACTGATATGTGGCACTGGTATGCATTGATAGGGGCACTGGTGGGCACTGATAGGGGCACTGGTGGGCACTGGTGGGCATATACATTGATAGGGGGCTCATTCCCTGGTGGTCTAGGGTGGCATCTGAAGGTGGCACTGAGTGAAGGTGGCACTGAGCACTTAGTCACTCACGTGGTGGTCTAGGGGGGTCTCCCTGGTGGTCCAGAATGGCTCCCTGGTGGTCCCTGGTCGGCTCCCTGGTGGTCCTGGGTGGGCACATCCCTGGTGGTCCTTGGGCAGGCTCCCTGGTAGTCTGGGTGGCGATCCGAGGGAGGGCTGTGCTGATAAATCATCAGCACAAACCCTCCCTGTCAGGGATGCAGCCGATCGGCTCTCCCCACATCAGGTCTGCAGACCTGAGTACAGGAAAGCCGATAAATGGCTTTCCTGTATTACACTGTGACCAGCCGTGATTGGTCACGGCTGGTCACATGGTAAAGTGCTTCGGATCGAAGCACTTTACCGAGATCGGCATTGCGGGGGGTCAGACTGACCTCCCACACCACCGATCGCCGTGATGCGTGCCCCCCCGGGCGCACGGCGGCTTGTATCCTGAGGACGTCATATGACGTCCAGTCAGGATAACTGAGCCACTTCCCGGCTGTCATTTTGCATACGGCGGTCGGGAAGTGGTTAATGACCAGGCCATTTTTTGCGATACGGCACTGATTTACTTTAACAGACAATTGTGCTGGTGTGCAACTCTGTACCCAAATAACATTGATGTCCCTTTTCCCCCCCACAAATAAAGCTTTCTTTTGGTGGTATTTGTTTACCTCTGCATTTTTTATTTTTTGTGCTATAAACAAAAAAATACAGACAATTTAAAAGAAAACTAATATTTTTTACTTTCTGCTATAATACATACCCAAAAAAATGTAAAAAAAACGAATTTCTTCTTGAATTTAGGCCAATATGCATGTTACACATTTTTGGTAAAAAAATACCTATAAGCGTATATTGATTGGTTTGCACAAATTTTATAGCATCTACAAACTATGGGATAGATTTAGGGATTTTAAACTTTTTTAAATTGTTTTTACTGGTAATGACAGGGATCAGTGATTTTTAGCGGGACTGTGACATTGCGGTGGATAAATCTGCACTGATCACTGGCAGGGAAGGGGTTAACATCATCGGCGATTAGAGTTGAGCAAACCCAAACTGTAAAGTTCGGGTCCGTACCGAACTTTGGGTTGTCCATGACCCGGACCCGAACCCGGACATTTGAAAAAAATTTGGGTTTGGGTTCTGGGTTCGGTTATTTGATCCCGCCTGTTGAATAGCTGCAGGGAAGCCAATCAACAAGCGTTTCACTGGTTTGCCCTTAGAAGCCATCACAGCCATGCCTACTAATGGCATGGCTGTGATTGGCCAGTGCATCATATGACCCAGCCTCTTTATAAGCTGGAGTCACTTAGTGCTGCATGTCATACGCTCTCTGGCTAGTATAGGGAGAGGATGCTGCCGGCACTGTGATGGACAGATTGCAGATATAATAACATCTCATCCTGCATTACAGAACGATCTGATTGTGGACTAGGTAGAGATTACTACTACTACTGCTTTTAGGGACAGATTGCACATCTAATAACATCTCATCCTGCATTACAGAATGATCTGACTGGACTAGGTAGAGTCTACTGCTTAGAGGGACAGATTATTATCTTCTAGTTCTATAGGGTCAGGTTCCTGCTGTTGCTGTAAGGGACAGATTATTGTTCTAAAATCATCGCCTACTCCTCTAGGGTCAGGTTCCTGCTGTTGCTGTAAGGGACAGATTATAAAATCATTTTACTTCCTTTTGCAGCCCTCTAGCACTTTCCAGGACTTTTTTATAGTCATTTTTGTGCCGAAAAGTTCGGGTCCCCCTTGACTTCAATGGGGTTCGGGGTCAAGTTCGGGTCAAGTTCGGTACCGAACCCAAACTTTTTTGCGAAGTTCAGCTGAACCCACCGAACCCAAACATCCAGGTGTTCGCTCAACTCAATCGGCAATCAAAGGGTTAACTGTGTTCCCTGCAGGTGTTTTCTAACTGTGTGGGGGATGGACTCATTACCAGGAAGAGAGGATCTCAGTGTACTTCCCTGTCAGAACTGGATCTGCCTTTTTACATAGGTAGATCCCCTTTCTGTGGAGCAATCTCAGGTGGCCGGATGACCCGCGGATTGGCTCCCCTGCCGTGCAGCAGGCATGTGCCTGCCTACAGTATCTAATGCATGAAACAATGTGCAGGTACATTGTTTCGTGCAATAGAGCTGTCCTGCTACAGTATATATGCGGAGGGCAGTCTTTAAGTGGTTAAACCTACATAGCTTCAGCTGTCAGTTTTTTTCAATACAAAGAAAAACTGGAGTTGCTAAATTTGATTCCATGACTCACACATCAATGGCTTCTAGTCATGAAAGTGTTAAATAAAAAAACTTGATTTAAAAAAAAACGCACACACACACACAAACAAGCTGTTTAGGCCTCCTAATAAGGTTCCTAATATATACTGTAAAACATTTGTCTCAAATTGCTCTCCTAAACCAAGAGCCCTGTCATTTTACATTTACATTGTGACTGTTTTTTTGCTTTTTTGTTTCATAATTTGCCATTTAGAATTGTGTCACTACTTTTACTCATAGTTTAGTTTTCTCCGTATTGTTAGCTCTATCCTTCCAGTAGCATTCTCCAGCCTCAAATCCATCCATATGAGTATTGCTAGAGTGGTTCATATTATACTTTGACTTATCTGGATGTTCACTATTATCAAAATCTTAATAGTTTTGGAATGAACTTCTCAACAATCTCTAAATTGTCATTCTGACTGAGTCAACTGTCTGCCAACACCATTGAGATTGGAAGTTGTTGTCATCTTGATACAACCTCAAAAGTTACAGAGATCACACTTTCAGTGCTCTAAAGTGAAATGATCATTGCTAGTTCTGGAATATATTGTGAGGTGTTAAATACAGGTATGAGCAATGTAAATACAGCAGCTTAAAGCATCATTATATTGCAGTTTATCAATTCTTAGATGTGATGGCTGCATTTGGTTTTTTTTTAGGCTTTCTTTATTTGACCTGGTGATCCAGCCAGTAAGTCTGTTATTTTTCAACAGACAAAGCTGTCCAGAAAAAGTGGCAGTTAGAAGGTTGAAGCAAACCATTTAACAAAGGCAAGGGTGCTGGCAATGGTCAATTTTTATTCATTTATGTAAAACCTTTATTCCAAAAGGAAAAAAAACTTGCTGTAACTGCATAAAACAGAACTAAACCCTCCTCTCAACTACAGCCAAGGAAGCTGTCGTCTTAGCCTCTGTTTTGATCTGCAGTTGCCATTGTGCAGCACATTTGAATAGATATGACACCGGCCATTGAATGGCTTAAAAGTTCCACTGAGAGGACAAGCACCTGTGACAGTTATCATTCATGACATGCCTTGAATATAACTCTTGGGAAAGTTTGGTGGATTTAGTTCAGCTTTAGGCCTCATGCACACTGGACATTTTTTCTACTGCTCCTAAGGGCAATTGACATTTTTTTCCTTCCTCTAAAAACCCCTGCATGTGCTCATGCACACATAGGCAGTAACATTGGAAGCGTCTTAGTGACAAAACGTGTAAGGCGGAATCATTTGCGTCATCACATCCTGTTTTCTGTCCATAGAACGCACCTGGACTTCCTGTTTTTTGTGTATACCACACTGTTGATCACCTAGAACCTTGTAAGAGCACCTTTTAACTGCACAATAAAGAAAAGATTTTACAGTATTATGCTATGGGCGCTATTACTTTTTAAATTAGTGTTTGGGGACACAGGAGTCTTGAATAATTGTATTGGTCCTATATACAGTCAACTGGTACTGTGAAGGCTTGCTGCCCTTTTTCAGGGCACTGGCATCTGGTGAGTGCAGCTAAATAGGGGGGCTTGTTTGTGGCACATGTGCTGTGACATGAAGACTCTGCCTGCATGCACTTCACGATAGCACGGTGGTTTACCACAAATGAGCTTTGAACATGAACTATATGGACGTTTTTAGTTTAATTCACAATTTTTAATATCTATTTATTTAATTGTACACTTGAATTATATGCTGTACAATACCACTGGTTTGGTTTCTTTCTGCACTAGAGCACTTGTGTATGACTAGTTACATAACCAATTTGTATTCGCACTGAGCACTTTAGCAATTTTACTTTATATATTTTTTTTGTGTGTTTTTGAGTATTAATTTTTCATGTGATTTTCTTTCACTGCTAATGTTTAATTTAATAGCGCATTTGTTAAAGGAATTGGCATATATGTATTTTGCACTTTGTACTTTAGTCTTATAAACATATCAGTTTAGCAGCACCATTTCCACCTACCCTTCATCTCTAACATTCATCCTTGACCAACCACTTTGTGGGTTGTTATGTGTGGAGGCAACAGCTAGAAAATCTTTTTGGATTATAGTCCATAGCATGGAAATATTTACTTTACCTTCAAAATAAATGATTATTCTGGCTAATGAAATTAATTAATGCCTAAGCCCTTGATGTGCCTAAATGTGCCTAAATGCAATACATGTTGTTTACAAGCATCAAGCATTACCAAAACTCTGCTTCCAGAAGGAAAGCAGTCTAGGAGAGTTAGAAAAATGTCTAGTGTGCATAAGGCCTTAAAAAGTGTAAGCAGTAGTACAGTTTTATTTTGCGAGTCAAGCCTACTGTAAGTACATTTTCTAGTACATTATCCTTTCCAAATATTGACAACACTGCTGTCCAAATGTGCTTCTCCATCTAGAGTGGAGACACCCCAAGCCCGGTCACCATGTGAAAATCAAGGAAAACAAGTCTAGAAAGAGGTAACAAATGTAGCTATCACATTTAAAGCTGAACTCCAACTTTTTTATTAGAACTGAATGGAATGATCAATCCCAGCATAGATCATACCTCTGTGCCATGTTGCTCTGTTGTCTGCAGATCCCCTGATACTTTGGGTTTAATTTGTATCATGTGACACTCTATATCCTGCTAAAATACTCTGCCACTTCCTGCAGTACCTAGAGTCTATAACAATCCTCTTTGTAGTTGTTTTGACTCTGTAGATGATGCAACTTCTTTCACAGTTCTGAGGATTAGCATTTATAATTAGCATAATTAGCATAAAAGCTAATTAGCATTCAATTCAACCCAGTCACACCTACAGAAAGAGTCCAAACCTCCCAAGTCCTGCTTCACAGATCACAGCATTATTCAAGAAGTCAGACCCTTCATACACATCATGTTCTGAAAGCTAGCTGTGCTGCTGGGCAGGATTGAATGGATCGCAATTAGAATTCAATCTTGTCCAGTTAAATATGCTGACCATTGTGAACAGGGAGAGTCTCACCCCTCAGATCCCAGCTCTGTGTGAAGTGATTAATTTACATATGAAGGAAACACCTTCATAATAACCTTCCAGAGCCCTTCCTCTGTAGTCTTGCAGTAAGTCATTATTCTTTGGCATGATGCAAGATAGGAATGACACAGGAGGAGGTATGACACATTTACGCCTTTCACCATCTTCATGAAGGCCCAGAAACACCCACAGTAACCCCAGGACCCACCCACATCAACTCCCAGAACTGGTACAAGTGACCATTAACAATCCCTAAAGCTACAGAGGCTCAAAGGATCATGGAACATGTAGCATCAGGACTGGAAAAGAAAGAAAACAGGAAGTCAGAGAATGTTGAAATTCAGCCAGAAGGAGGAGTCACATCACAGACACAGAAACCTGCTAAAGGAGGTAAGTTACACACAGACTGACAGTGTGGCTGGGACTGTCTCATATGCACAATGCATCTGTTGTTTTGAGGAGGAAAAACTGGAGTAAATCTTTTAGGATTAGTAAGCTGCTATATATATATATATATGTGTGTGTGTGTGTAGTATATATATATATATATATATATATATATATATATATATATATATATATTGTTTTTTGGGGGGTTAATACTGATTTAAGGATAGCCAGTGTCACACAAGTCTGCATATGCCAGCAAATGAACTTCATTAGTACACCAGTTTAAAAGATAACTATGCTGCAGTGACAGTCTGTTGCAATTTTCTACATTAGTTTGTGCATCATACATCATATAACAGAAGCTGGGTGCAGTAGCACACAAGATGATCTTTTGGTTCAGATCAGTGGAGATTTTAAACTGAACTCTAGCTGTTCCAGGGCTGCCGAATGAGCAAAAGAACTGGACAAATTTGATCTGTTCATCCACCTGAGCCTCTGTCCACTGCAGCAGGAACTGATTTAGCTAGTGGATGTATAACTACTATAATTTCCTGGTCCAATGGGCAGCTTATTTGGTATAGTATATACGCTATGGGTATCCTTGGTGACAATGACCAAATATGGTCAAGAACCATATTTTGTCAGTAATGTCCATCAGCAGCACTGGCAGGTTTGTTGACAAGCAGTTGCTGGCTGGTAAGCTGTCATTTGTGGATAGAGTCCAGTAGGGGAGGGTTATAATACATGGGCCATCATGTGATTGATGAGTGATCTAAATCAATAAATGAATGCTGGATTGATGCTGGATTTACATAATAATTCTTTATTAGGCTGCATTTTAAAAAAGTCTCCTTTTTTTAGTGAATATGTAACAATAAGCATCAAGGAGTACTATGCACCCTTTTCCCATTCCCTTGAAGAAGTCACGTTATCAGTGAGGCAATGCGTCGGGAGGAGCCGGTGACGTCACTCCTGTGTCTCATGAAACCCAGAAGAAGCGGTGAGGAGGTTAGCTGCTCATTGTGTGATCATTCTATGCTATATATAAGATGATGGCTATGAGAGAGCTATTAGATTTAATAAAATGCTTTGTTTTTAACAATTTTGCGCAATGAAAGTTTTCTTTCTGCCCTGAGCTACTTCAGAAAAGCAGTGTTTCCAGCAATTTTGAGAAGATATAGAGGATTAAGCAAACAGCGGTGGTTCCCTTGAGGGTTATTAAAGACCATTAAGCCCAAAGGTGTGATTAGACCCAAGGGGTATTTTCCTAAGGTGAGTGGCCAATTCACCTGGAGGTGGCGGTGGTGGTCACATAGCACTGAATTGTTTTCACTACAGTGCACATACTGAAGCAAAAGGGTCTAAGGAAGAATTCTAGACCTGAAATTATTGTGTGGGATGATTTTTTACACTTGAAATGCTTTTTACACTTGAAATATTTTATTACTCATTTATCACAGTATTTAATTTAGTTATTTATATTATTTATGCTACTGGTAGTAACAGATTTTTACCAATTTTGGTTATATTTACAAACTGAATAAACACACTATTTTTGTTTATATAATTCTTAGTTTGAGATCACTATTGTAATAGTGCAGCTGTTCTAGTGTCACATCACTTATATCAATAATTTTTACATAGCAGTGCTTTAGTAACTTATACACTGTTATGTACCCCTTACTTATTCATGGGGATTATATATCTGGGGGTTCCCATATTCTACATTCTATTCTGCAATACTGCCCTGCGGCCCAGTCTCTAAAGGGAGGGGATCATGCTCTATTTCAGTATGTCACAGTACATGTTGGCATTCATGGTTCCTTCGATGAACTGTAGCTCCCCAGTGCCGGCAAAACTCATTCAGCCCCAGACCATGACACTCCCACCACCATGCTTGACTGTAGGTAAGACACACTTGTCTTTGTACTCCTCACCTAGTTGCTGCCACACACACTTGACACCATCTGAACCAAATACATTTATTTTGGTTTCATGAGACAACAGAACATAGTTCCAGTAATCCACGTCCTTAGTCTGCTTGTCTTCAGCAAACTGTTTGTGGGCTTTCTTGTGCATCATCTTTAGAAGAGGCTTCCTTCTGGGACGACAGCAAAGCAGACCAATTTGATGCAGTGTGAAGCATATGGTCTGAGCACTAACAGGATGACTCCCCCATCCCTTCAACTTCGGCAGCAATGCTGGCAACCCTCATATGTCTATTTCCCAAAGACAACCTCTGGATATGATGCTGAGCACAATCACACAACTTCTTTGGTCGACTGTGGCATGGCCTGTTCTGAGTGGAACCTGTCCCGTTAAACTGCTGTATGGTTTTGGCCACTGTACTACAGCTCAGTTTCCGGGTCTTGACAATCTTCTCATAGCCTAGGCCATCTTTATGTAGATTTTTTTTTCTTTTTTCAGATCCTCAGAGAGTTCTTTGTCATGAGGTGCCATGTTGAACTTCCAGTGACCAGTATTTAACACATCTGCTCCCCATTCACACCTGGGACTTTGTAACACTAACGAGTCACATGACATCGGAGAGGGAAAATGGTTAATTGGGCCCAATTTGGACATTTTCACTTAGGGGTGTACTCACTTTTGTTGCCAGCAGTGTAGACATTAATGGCTGTGTGTTGAGTTATTTTGAGGGGACAGCACATTTACACTGTTATACAAGCTGTACACTCACTACTTTACAATGTAGCAAAGTGTCATTTCTTCAGTGTTGTCACATGAAAAGATAATATATTTACAAAAATTTGAGGGGTGTACTAACTTTTGTGAGATACTGTATGTCATCAATCCACTCCAGTCATACTCTTGCTGAAAATGACAGCTCCCCAGCTTGATTCTGAATGCCAACAGACTGGTTGGAAATGTTGGCTGATGTCATTGATTGTATATGGCTATGGGCCCAGCAACTTTGCTTACAAAACATAGGCAGGTGTGGAAGGATCTCTCATTTAGGTGAAATTGTTTTTTTTTAAAACCTTTGCTTTGGCGTATCTTACAGGTGTGCCATTTCAGAATAAGGTATCCCCCGAGCATGTTATTTAAAGTCTCACTTCAATCTCTGAATTAACATTGACTATTTTTAATTCTTATGCTGCTAGCACTAGTAAATTGGTAGGAAAGTATATCACATTTACTTTTGCTTTAAACTATTTTTTTTTATGTTTCTTAAGTTACGTCCTGGTTTCCTTGCCTAGGCAAATTATGTCATACATCCCAGGGGTCTGCTGGAGCGCATGATGGGTTTTCTCAATTTTACACACTTTTCTGCCTGTATGCCTGAACTAAGGGCAGATAAATTCCAGGAAGTCAGTGCTACATGATCTGCCCTTACTCAAGATGGTCATGGCCAGAAATGCTAGGGGTGTTTTCAACGTGATTTCTCACCAAAACAAAGCATGGAGACATGGATGGATGGGGGAGTTTGCTTTGAATATTACAAACGGACTAAATAGCTTTTTTGGTTTGTGGTGCTCAGATGCAGTGTAGTTCCACTTTAAGGAAATTGTGTATTTTTATTGTTGTCCTTTAAAGGGTTTGTAAACCCTCCCGTTTTTTCACCTTAATGCATTCTATGCATTAAGGGGAAAAATCCTTTTCTGTTGCAGCAGCCCCCCAGAGCCTCCGTTTACATACCTGAGCCCAATAGTTCCCATGTCGGGGACGAGCCTTGTAGCTCCAGACAGTGCTTGGGTCTTCATTGGATAGATTGATAACAGGGGAGCCATTGGCTCCTGCTGCTGTGAATCAAATCCAGTGACGCTGGAGCCAGGGGGTGGGGCCAAGTCCTGTTGTCTGTGTCAATGGACGCAGCAACAGGAAATGGGAGCGTGCCTGCATGAGTAACCCCAGGGAGAGCGCTTTCCTGATGGGTCACTTGAGAAGAGGAGGAGCCAGGAGCGCAGCTGGGGGACCCCAGAAAAGGAGGATCGGGCGGTTCTGTGAAAAACCCTTGCACAGCGGAGGTAAGTATAACATGTTTGTTATTTTAAGGGGGGAAAAAAAGCAAACTTTTAGTATCACTTTAAGCATTATATATTAAAAGATTACAAGATTCAGATCCCATGGAATTCAATGGAGACCGGGCACTTTGTTGGGCACTCACAAATTTCTGACTGTGTTGGCAAATCTCACTGTGACCTGAACCTAGGCCAATTCACTCATCACTAATTATCACCCATCATTCTGATTCTTGCCTACAATATCCTGTAAAGCAAGCAAAAAAATGTGTCTGCTTTGTCTTGCAAAACACAGGTTCTGCAAACTCCCAGTTTAATCAAGACTGACACATTTCTCTGCTGCAGAAAGACTAACATTAACTCTTTCATTGCCAGCACAATGTCTCAGCAAGGCACTACACATTGAAGGGAAGCCAATTCAAAGTACAAATAATCACTTCTAGGTCAGGAATTAAAGCCTGAGCTAAGCACAAAAGCAAAACATCCAACTAAACCAACTTGGAGATTTCAACAGAACCATGAAGCTAACAAAGAAGAACTACTGTCTGTTAACTGTTTATGGTCTAAGACCATTACTGCCCTCTCTTAACCTGCTTATGAGGTGATGCTACCATAGGCACTCTTAAACAATTCATTGCTATCTATGAGAGCTAACAAAAACTATATTTTAAATATATCAATATTTACAACAAAATTGGTAAACAACACTAAATAGTCAAAGAAACAAACATATAATGAGTTTAAGCCAGAAATAGATCTCACTGCTCTGTATCTACTAAACACTCCACTGCAAAATCCTCCAAGTCTCTACAATCAAAATTTACCACACTCAGCTAACAACTGAATAAGGCTTGTGCTGGTGCAGAATTTCAGGCAGCTTTCACCCAAAAAAAAAATGGAGAGATGGAAGGAGAAGTTGCAGACAAGAAAGTTAAAATGGAAACAGAAGTTGCATGCAAGAAAGCAGACGTGGGAGCATACACTGCACACGTGAAAGCAAAAATTGAAACAGAAGCTACAAGTGAGAAAGTAGAAATGAAAGCTGTTGAGATATAGTGTAAGCCTGCCACAGTCATTGGGAAGTTTAGGAGTTTAGAACAAGCTTCTAGTGAAATAGAGAACAATGGCAGCAAACATTCTACCTGACATATCTGATGCAACAGACTCCTCAGATACCTTCCTAGAACTGTATCTCCTAAATCACTTCAGCTACATCATGCACCTTTGTTCTTTGAGCCCACCACCTCTCAAGACAGTATGCCAGTACACCAGTCTTTACTATGAGACTGGTCAGCTATCTGCTATCAATCACACTGCTCCACAGATGCAGTCCAACATGCAAATTAACCTTAAGGCATTGTGAGGATTGAATGCTCTGGTACCACCATATCTTCCAAAGTTACTTAAAGTCAGTGTGCCAGGGATTCTACTTAACCCTGTTGCACCTGCAGCCATACATCCAAGATCTAAAAAAATGCAAACATTTCACAATTTTCTAAATACATTGGTTAGGGAGAATTCACAAATATAGGCCTCACTATGGTTGATCGCAAACTTTAAAATTACAGTGGCTATAGATTATCTTTTAAGACCACAATTAGTGACCTAGATAGACAGCTACAGAAGCTGCATATTACAACAACTAGATCTGCTTATCAAGAGTTATTTCCTCAATCTACTGAATGTATCAAGAAACTTAACTAATTTCACATTGACAATCCTTCCACAGTTTGTAACATTGCTTGGAACAAATGTGAGTGTAGCTTTGGCAGCTCAGAAGCCACTGGGAATGCTTTATTCAAAAAGAGACCTCCTCTTGAAGCTATAACTCACCAGGGCTGACATCCACATACCTAGCCTCAGTTACCTGGACACTACAGGTGGAGCCAACCCAACAGATATCAAGTTATAGTTGAGTATTCAGGAAAAATGGGCAGCACTTAGGTCAAAGTACAACCTTTTCTAAAACCTGCCAGCTCATGCATCTCACAGAGGTCAGAGAGGTCCAGTGTCAGTTTTAAATACTTTTTTAAAGGGGCCTTTTGTGCTATAAGCTATTGCACAACTTATTTATGATGCTCATCACTTTGCAGGCAATACCAAGGACCATGGAGAGAGTTACAAGTGGCATGTCTGTAAAGCACCTCACACAAATGAAGGAATCCCACAAGCGGAAAAAATACATCTATGCCTCAAACATGAAGTGTATTCAAAAGATATCCCCAACATATCAAAGGGATTCTTTCTTATCCTTTCTAAGGATAGCCCACTGTCTAAACTGAACTCAATGATTGATCTCCACGTGTTACTTTAAGTCAGGGGTCACATAGGAAATCCAATCTGTGCAACAAGGAACAAAACCCTCATTATTCCAGCATCGCATTACAGTTCTGCGGGTAAAATATTTCCATATGCAAGTTCAGTATCAAGGCCATCAATTTATACAAGGTACATGTCAGGTAAGTTATTCTCATGACCATGCTCAAAGGAATGCTTGTGCTCAATGGAATGTCCATGCATGCAAAAAAGTCCATAGAACTGTACACAGCATTAGGACCCTATGCACATCTCTACATGCACATGTGCATACATTCATGTGTGCATGAGCATTAACCGTCGCATGACGGCGGAAAAGTGGTTTGATATCGCAAACCGCCGTCACCTGACGGCGGCTGCGAGACTGCGGATCATGAGCGCGTGCCACTGGAGGCACGCTTGCACACTCACTGTGTTCCGGGGGAGCCAGGGAGCAGGTAGGGTGGACTCGATCTCTGCCAGCTACCTGCGATGGCTCCCCCGCAGTGACAGAATGGAGGTCAGTGTATGTAAACACACGGATCTCCGTTCTGACAGGGGAAAGGAATGTAATCACAGGCTTCCTATATATGGGAGCCACGATCACTCTTCTCCCCCACTCAACCCAGCCCCCATACAGTTAGTAACACACCCAGGGAACACAGTTAACCCTTAGAGTGCCCCCAGGTTAACCCCTTCCCTGCCAGTGACATTTACACAGTAATTAGTACATTTTTATAGCACTGATCGCTGTATAAATGTCAATGGTCCCAAAAAAGTGTCAAAATGGTCCGACATGTCCGCCGCAATATCGCAATACTGCTAGAAATCGCAGATCGCCATCATTACTAGTAAAAAATAAAAACCCCATAAATTAATTCTCATCATTCACAAATGCGGTAACTTTTGCGCAAACCAGTCAGTATGCGCCGATTGTGATTTTTTTTTAACAAAAATATGAGGAAGAATATATATCAGCCAAAACTGATGAAAAATTTTTTTTTTTTTTTTTGGGATATGTATTATAGCAAAAACTAAGAAATATTGTTTTTTTTTGCAAAATTGTCGCTATTTTTTTGTTTATAGCAGTGATAAAAAATGACACAGAGGTGATCAAATACCACCAAAAGAAAGCTCTATTTGTGGAAAAAAAAAGGGCACAAATTTCGTTTGGATACAACGTCGCTCGACCGCGCAATTGTCAGTTAAAGTGATGCAGTGCCGAATCACAAAAAGCGATCTGGTCCTAAAGGGGGGAAATCCTTCCGGGGCTGAAGTGGTTAATATTGTGCATGTAGTCATGTGTGTGAACATACTTGTTTGATATATTTTGGTGCTTAGTGGCCTATTTAAAGCCTTACAGAACTCAGGTTCATTGCTGAGTGGTCATCAGCTCCTTCTGCTTGCGACCTCATCCTGTACTCATTTGTATCCTGACCTGGCTTGTCCATTCCGCTTGTTCCTGAATTTCTGTTGGTGACTCTGGCTTGCGACCTGACCTTTCTTCCTGCCTGCTGTTCTGGTACATTTTCTGCTCACTTGATGTTGACCTTGGCCTGGCTCTGACTCTGTTCCTGGTTCCTGACTTTGTACTCCTGCTGCCCAGTTGCTGCTGACCTCTGCCTGTCTGACCACACACCCAAAATCCAGTATCTTCCTACTACCAGTTGTCCTTCTCCAGCTTCCACTTCTGCTTTCAACATATTCTGAACCAGATCTCCTTTAGGCCCCCATGCCACTCTGTGCTCTGTTATACCCTGTCATCATTCCCAGGGGAAACAAGAGGTATAAGGGCAGTCCTCTCGTCTGCTCAGCCTCGACTAGTTACATGACAGTACAGTAAGATCAGAGGGTTTCTAGATTATTGGAATTAAATGATATACTGTATATACTCTATACTCCACAAATGTGAAAGAAATTGAGAGGAAGGCATCAAATAATGATGGTAGATCTCCCAGTCAACAGAGTACATTGACATTTTTGGCCGCTGTTCTGTAGTTACATATGGGACTTGTGGTGGATAGATTTTGGACTGCCCTTTTAACCTACCTGAATATTCGTGAAGTGCACAAGTGATAGAATCTATTGACACTTTATAACTCCACTCCAAAGATCTTTCTTTGCATAGGTACCTATAGCTGTAAAGGTATTGAGATCTGACTAGTTTTACAAGGGCAGAAAGGGTAGAAATATTCTTGAACAAGAAGTGTAAAAGGGAATTCACCCCACCTCATTCCATGAGGATGGATGTTCATGGGAATGCATTATTGGAACTGCAAGAACAATCTTGGATTCTATTCTATGTGACTTTAAAACTTCCAAGCTTGTCCATGAAATATTAGTCCCCTTTCTTGCAGAGAAGTCGTCCATAATTAATGCCAGACAACTGGTTTTCGATTCCTTAGCCCAGATTATTCAGTGTTGCTTACTACAGACAATCTCCTCACAAAAAATATTGGGATATTTGCACTTTCTCCTGGAGAATTTGACCTTTTCAGAGTTAACAATGACAACAGAAATAGGTACAATGCCTTGGCATTGTGTTCTGAAGTCACTGGATGAAAGAGTACACTTGCAACTTCCAAGGTCCTAGCAAATGGCAAACTAGCAAACCCAACCTAAAATCAGGCTACGTAGTTATATAGTTCTCCTTAAAGATAAAGATATGGAAGGCCTATGGGTCTGATTACAAAAACGATGCCAAAAAAATGAAAGTCAACATCAAGGTAGCTAAAGGTGGTTCAGCACAACTCCACATTAGGTCTATTAACGATGGTGCTTCTTGTGACTTGATTCAGACTATATCTGGGAACTTTCTATCTTTGGCATAGATACAGCAGTCCAGGAAGGTAAGATGGACTGGTGCACGTTGCTGCCTTGACTTCTGAAAATGCACTAATGAACAATCTTACATTCCTGCCGCAGTCAAAATTTTCAAAGACATGACATCTGGTGTTGTGTTTTATGTAGAAGTTTGCATTCCCCCCCCCCCCCCATACTTCCCTTCCTCTCTTTTTATATGATCCAAGGCTGAAATCGTTGATTACTATAGCTTGATTAATGATTGAAGTTTTATTGTTCAGATAAATAGTGGTATGTTAAACATTCATTGTTACTTGCTGCTTGCATTGTAGTTTCATAACTTTCTTCTTAGAATTTTGTCCCTAATTCCCATCATAGACCAGTTTTCACTGTGTTGTTAGTTCAACCCCTCCAGCAGTATGCTATATCCTCTAATCTGTTCATATGTATTGCAGGAGTGGTTCATATTATGATCTTTTGGATGTTCATGGTTGTCAAGACCCTCAGTTTTGGAATACACTTCTCCACAGTCTTCAAAGTGGCATTCTAATAACTGTTTGCCAACACTACTGAGATTGTGGTATTTTGCTACAATTTCGTGTGTTACAGAGATCACACTTCCAATGTTTGGGCCGAGAAAGCATAACAAGCTCCAAATGAGTCTGTGCACTGCTTTACAGGGTATGTAAACCAGAACAATGAACCTCTTATTTGCTCTTTTTTGGTCTGTTAAATAGAAACATAGAAACATAGAAAAGTGACGGCAGAAAAAGACTAAGTAGTCCATCGAGTCTGCCCCTTTTTATTTATTTATTTTTTTATTTTTATTTTTTTTATTTTATTTTTTTTATATTTTTTTTTACATTAACCTTGTTGTCTGACTATAGATTTATGTTTATCCCAAGCATGTTTGAGGCCATTTACTGTTGACTGTCTCACAACCTCTGTTGGTAGTTTATTCCAATCATCAACCACCCTTTCAGTAAAATAATACTTTCTAAGATTAGTTTTGAACTTCCCCCCCAGTTAGTTTGAGGTCATGTCCCTGTGTTCTTGATTTTGGTTTCATATTGAAAAGACTGCCCTCCTGAACCTTATTCACCCCCTTGATGTATTTAAAGGTTTCAATCATGTCTCCCCTCTCCCTTCTTTCCTCCAGACTGTAGATATTAAGTTCCTGAAGTCGCTCTTGATATGTTTTATCACCCAGACCTTTCACCATTTTTATTACCCGTCTCTGAACTCGTTCTATTTTATCAATATCTTTTTCTAAGTGTGGTCTCCAGAACTGGACACAGTATTCTAAGTGAGGTCTCACTAAAAATCTATATAGAGGAATCAGAACCTCCTTCCTCCTGCTGGTGATCCTTCTACTGATACATCCCAGAATTCTATTTGCTTTTCCCACTGCCTGGTTACACTGTTTGCTCATTTTGCAATCATCTGAAATAAGCACCCCCAAATCTTTTTCTTCTGTAGTGCTGGCTAACACTGTGCCCCCAATGCTGTACTCTCTAAGCGGATTCTTTTTCCCTAGATGCATTATTTTACATTTAGAAATATTGAACTGCAGTCTCCAGTGCTTTGACCAATCTTCCAGCAATGCCAAATCATGTTCCATGTTACAGACACCTCCAGGGATATCAACCCTATTACACACCTTTGTATCATCAGCAAAGAGACATACATTGCCCAGCAAACCTTTAGTTATATCACTTGCATATAGGTTGAATAGAACAGGACCCAATACAGAGCCTTGTGGTACCCCACTAGTGACTGGTCTCTGTTCTGAGTGAACCCCATTTACAACCACACTCTGGGATCTATCCTTTAGCCAACTGCATATCCACTGAACCACCCAAGGGTTAAGTCCC
>BLSH010116770.1:214702-226750 GCA_018402905.1 Glandirana rugosa
GGCCTGTAAAGTTTTTAGCAAGCCCAAACCAGGCCCCAAGACGATAAAATGAGGTGCACAACTCTTCGACGTCCCGTCGGTTAGTTGTTCGCAAAGTGACCAAAAGGGAATCTTCGGTAGTGTCGGTACGGATGATTACCGTACCGACACTAACCGGCCACGTAGTACACTGGGTCGGAGAAATATTCGACCTCAGTGTCACGACGTCAGTGTACGAGGAACCCAATCACATCCCTCTCCATCGACTGACGCACTCCCTGTCTAAACTCTGTAAAATTCTGGACTAGGACGTAGGAGTAAAATAGCAGAACCCCGGACCAAACCCGAACGATTTTTGAAATGTCCGGGTCCGGGTCCGTGCCACGGACACCCTAAAGTTCGGTACGGACCCGAACGTTACAGTCCGGGTTCACTCAACACTAGTGGAGAGCAGTACAACTTCTGCAATGTGCACATTCTGACTGGTGAATGCCTCACTGTGTTCGTGGGGAGAAAAAACCCCAGGGAAAGCCTGCTGACCACTATTTTAAATGGGGTGGGGGCATTCACTGGTCACTAATGCCTGTAATGGATGATGGAGACCTCCAGGACAGTGCATTTAATGCATGCTAATGTGCATTGCGTCAAGGCTGCCAACACATCATGCTGACCAAAACAGACATGCACAAGTTTGGCACATGACTACACCCTCCAATGTCAGTGAAGGGGGAGTGGGCTTAATCCACTGTCCACTGACCACCGGTCCCTATGAAGGGAGGATTTTTTTGTGAGTACAAGAATTGCAAGATACATGTGTGGTGTATACTGGGAGTAGGCTCAGACTCGCTCAATATTTCCATCAGCTTTTTGGTAGCATCCCTAAGGTGTCTCTCTTTCTCCGATTCCAGCATTGGAGGCTATACTTTTTTAAAACTTGAAATCAGATAGAAGAGCTGATTTACTAGCTCATGTTCAGGTTGCAAATAATACTTCACAATTTGTTAACATTTCAAAAGTCAAGTGCATTGTAAACAATATAAATTGATCAAATTACCAATGAATTTAGTTGTTACATTATAATGATTCCTGTATCCACACCAGAGCTATAAAAATACAAGTATGCAGTTGAATGAAGCCTCTAATTAGAAACTTAGTAAAATAAATACCTTATTGCAGCTGTGCATGGTAGCCAATCAGCTTCTAACTTCAGCTTGTTCAATTAAGCTTTGACAAAAAAAACTGAAAGCCGATTGGTTTCAACGCAGAGCTGCACCAGAATAAGCACTCTCCAGTTTTAGTAAATCAACCCCACTACCTGTTATGTTTGAAAGTAGTTGTGAGAAAAATATGGTAGGACTAAAGCTTTATTGCTTGTTTTAGAATAATTGCAATAAATCAAGTTTTTCAAGTCTTCAGAAAGACCAATTCATAATTTAATTTAAAAAAGTTAATATTTTCTTCCTTACTTGACATTATTAGGTATAAAGATTTCTGAGATGTCACTCTAACAGTTGCTGCCCTGTTAAAAGCAACCTATCAGAATAAAAATATTTGAACTGCCATTGTTAACACACCCAGCACCTGAGTGTGTATATCAGTTTCAAAGAACAAAGCCCCTTTGTTGTTCACATTTTCTTCAGTTATGAATATCTGTTTTTTTTAAGCTGATATGCCCATTCAGAAACACAGAAGATGTTAGATAGTTAGTTCAAGAACTGTCAGACCACAGAAGTCTTCCAGCCATTACCCCCAGGAATAACAGTTTCATACAAAGTAAGGCAAAGAATGAGAAAATATGAGAAAAATAAATTTTTCATAAGTAAGCTTGTACAGGTTTTCAAAATAATTTAAATATATTATTGGATATGTATTGCATAAGTCTAGTTAAGACTGGTTCTTTTTAATGAATTCTGAATAGTTTCAACTTTTGGGTAGTTATAATAATACTTATTACAGTTATTAGTTTTTTTTTTAAATAAATCATTTAAAGTGATTCTTACAAATTACTGTTTGCAAACTACCAAACTGCTGCAAACTGTTGGAAAAGGCTACCAAGTCTTCAAGTCTAACTAGCTTCCCTTTTACTAACGGACCAACAGTGCCTAGTGTATGTTATACATTAACAGTTAGCACTGCACAGATGCGGGGTAAGACGCCACACAAAACCAACCCAGTGATTCTGATGTGGATATGACTATGTGTGGCCTCTGCCAACACTGCTCCAACCAAGCCCCCTGACATGTTTTGCCCCACCTACCGGGGCTTGGTCACACAGGTGGGACTCTACTGTACAGAACTTGACAAAGGTCTTGAGAGGGGTGAGTTGTGCTCCAGCTTCTTTATGATCCTCACCTTTGTCAACTTCTGTTGAGCACTCACATTGTAGTCACATGATGTCCACGTTTTACTATATATATATATATATATATATTATGACATTATGAAAGGTGAGGTGATCAATGGACGTTATGTTTCACCTCACATGCGTTCATTTGCAGGAAACTAAGGTGGAATCCAGTCTAGGTTTTACCAGCCACCTGGGCAGGGTTGGTTTCAGACCAGATTTTGCGTTCCATTGTCCACCACCAGGTGGTATAAAGGAAGCAGGTCTGGAGCAGATGAGTGGCTCTAGCGTGGGACTCAGGATCCATCAAACCTGAGAGAGCTTGAATTGAAGTTTGCTTTATGACTGAAACAAAAGATTTGCATTGTCTTTGTTTTGTGGGTGACTGGGAGAAGCCCTTCACTGCTCAGTTAGCGAAACTGAAGATGTTTAGTAAGAGCCTGGATGGCAAGGAATTATCTGCTGTTTTGTTTGTTTTATTTTCATGCAACCTTTTAAAATATAAGTGGCTACAAGTCAGCTTTTCAAAAAACCTGCCGTTTGGACTGCCTTTTTTCCCAGGGAAGTGGATCCCCTTTGAGCTAACCCCCCACCGATGGTGGATTTTCAGCAGGCATCTTCTTAAACAAGTGGAAATATGGAGGATGTGTTAAAAGCCTTGCAGCAGGCCACTGCAACCCAGCAGGAAACCAACCGCCAAGTCGCTGCAGCGCAGCAGGAGGCAAATCGCCGGTTTGCGAAGGCCCTGGTGGAGTTAAAGAAGGAGTCTGCAAGTCCTTTGCCAATGGAACAGAAAATGGTGCATGCCAGCTATTTCCTGCAGAAGATGACACCTGCAGATGATGTAGAAGTGTACCTCACAACTTTTGAAAGAGTCACTGTTCGAGAAGGATGGCAAGAAAGAGCAATGGGCAGGACTGCTAGCGCCCTTTCTGTCAGGAGAACCCCAAAAGGTCTATTATGACCTGGAAGTAGGTGCTGCCCAGAATTATGAGACACCGAAAGCCAAGATGCTTGCATGAATGGTCATCACCATTACAGTCAGGGCTTAACGGGTGCATCAGTGGTCATAATGTACAGACAAGCCACCCTGTGCCCAAATGTTTGACTTAATAGACCTCACCAAGAAGTGGCTGCAGTCAGAGACTTTGCCATGCCCTAAGATTGTGGAGCATGTGGTCATGGACCGTTATTTATGTGCGCTCCCTGCCACTTTGAGGAAGTGGGTCAGCCATGACCCTAAGACTGCAAACCAGCTAGTGGACCTGATGGAGAGATATACAGCTGCAGAGGACTTGTTGAACCCATCCGTGCCCCTCTCCAATGTCTCTAGAGGTGAAAAATCACCCAGAGGATCCAGTAAGACTCTTCCAGGGTTCAAGGGCGTGAGGAACACATTAAATGTTATCGCTGCTATGCGTTTGGTCATATTGCTACTAACTGTTCCTTAAATGATGAACCAATGCAATGTGATAATGCTTACTTGAAAAAACGCATGTTTCTTTTTGCACAGGTGACATGTACTGCAACATGTCAGGAATGCATGGAAAAACAAATGTGTATAATTTCAGTTGCTGGAAAGCCAGTCACGACTGCTAGATTCTGGTAGTGTGGTCACATTATTCAAAAGTGATTGTGTAAATCCCACAAAGTTACACCCTAGCACTATTGGGATTATTTGCATATATGGTGATACACGTGACTACCAGACTGCTGTGGTTGAGATCGATACCCCTTGGGGCATAGTGACACATTCATGAAGCCCTAGTGGGGAGAGATTTTCCCCACTTTTGAAGTTTATGGGAAAACAAAAGGAGTCAGGAGAACAGGGATCCCCCTGCTGAGGAAACACTGGAACTCACACCAGACCCTTTTGATTACAAAATTGAAAGGAAACTGTTGGCATATCCGAGGAAGGAGATGATCCTTTTGCTTTTTCTGTAATGGCTGGTGAGCAGGGGAAGCTGGAATCCAGTCCCCAGCTGGAGGTTAATGAACAAGAAATTATCTCTGACTCTAATAGTGAGAGTGGACAGAATTTGGTGCCTGACTTAGAGGTCAGAAAAGATTTTTGTACAGGATAACTAACTACGCCACACTCAATAGAGCCAATGAACACATGAAAATGATAGATGGGGAACCTGTTGAACCTAATATAGGGGTGTCTTTTCCCAACATGGTCCTTAAAAATAACTTGCTGTATCAGGTGGTAAAGCAAGGGGAGAAGGAGGTAGAGCAGCTAGTGGTTTCCAAACCCTTTTGCCGGATGGTATTAGATTTAGCCCAAGTTCATATGATGGGTGGACATCTGGGTATAGAGAAGACTAAGGAGAGAATAGCCCAGGGATTCTTTTGGCTCAGGTTATATGCAGATGTCAAAGAATATTGTGAGTCATGCCCAGAGTGTCAGTATTCTGTGCCATCGCCCCATTTTCGCAGTCCACTGGTACCATTACCAATCATTGAAGTGCCTTTTGAAAGATTTGGCATGGATCTGGTGGGACCAGTAGAAAAGTCTGCCCGGGATCATCGGCACATACTGGTAATACTGGACTATGCCACCTGATATCCCGAATCCATTCCCTTGTGTAATATCTCAGCTAAAACTGAACAAAAGAGCTTGTCCAGGTATTTAGCCGTGTGGGTATTCTAAAAGAGGTATTAACGGATCAAGGCACCCCATTTATGTCCCGAGATGTTCAAAATCTCCCATCTCTGTACCTCTGTCTACCATCAGCAGACTGATGGTCTTGTGAAAAGATTTAAAGTGGTTGTCAACCTGTGACAACCATTTTAACCTACAGGTAAGCCTATAATAAGGCTTACCTGTGGGTTCCCTGCTTATCTGCTAAACCTGCACAGTTTAGGAGATATACAGTGTACTGTCATTGCCGATGTCATTCAGGGCATGCGCAGTGAAGAAATGGCCCGCTGTGCCGTTTCTTCACTTCTTTCGTGCCATGACTGGCAGCTCCCATGCGCAGGAGTGACGTCACGTGACTCTGGCCAGTCACAGAGCCTGGAGTCGCGGTCCCAGAAGGAAGAGGGGCTGAAGATGGATGCTGCCTGCACAGGGGACATCACAGGCTTCATTTGAAGGTAAGTGACACATAATGGGCTACTATGCAGTGCATCATAGCCCATTATGCTTTTACTTTGTAGGGGAATATAGAGGAAGTAAACTCGATCAGGGTTTACTTTCTCTTTAACAAAACATTCAAAAGCATGTTAAAAAAGATGGTGGACAAAGATGGGAGAAATTGGGATTTTCTGCTGCCATACCTCATGTTTGCCATACAGGAGGTACCTCAGGCATCTTCAGGTTACTCCCCTTTTGAACTACTATATGGAAGACATTGACTGCTAGAGGTTGCAAAAGAAATGTGGGAGGGAGGGACCACGTCTTATAGAAGCGTCATCGAGCATATCTCACTGATGCAAGATAGAATCGCTGCTGTCACGTCGCTGGTACAAAGAACATATGGCGCAAGCCCAGGAGGCCCAGAGAAGGGTTTATAATTGGGGTGCCAAGACTCGTGTCTTCAGCCCTGGTGATAGAGTGCTGGTACTAGTCCCCACAGTTGAGAGTACATTCCTAGCAAAGTGACAAGGTCCCTTTGAAATTATGGAAATAGTATTGGAGGTAAACTACAAAGTTTACCAGCCAGGGAAAAGGAAACCTGTGCAATTATATCATGTTAATCTCTTGAAACCTTGGAAGGACAGAGAGACTTTACTGGCAATGTCAACCACCCAAAAGGACATGGGCCAGTGACACTTGAAGTACCCATAACTGGAACCTTGTCAGTGTTTATCAAGTGCACCAGCTTCCTTTCCTCGCACGATGGTAAGATGCACCCCATTAAGTCATTTATCTCTTGCAATACCAAGAATGTGGTGTATCTTCTAATTTGTCCATGTGGCTTGTACTATGTGGGTCGCACCATGCGTACCTTCCAGGTGAGAGTAAAGGAACATTTGGCCAATATCCGCAAGGGTTTCCCCAACCATAGTGTATCTAAACACTATGCGAAACATCATGGGAGAAACCCATCGGGTACTAAGATTTTGGCCATAGATAACTATGTATCTACCTGGAGGGGGAATAACATTAAAAGAGAAATTTCCAGACTAGAAACTTACTGGATCTACACGTTACGCTCTTTCTCGCCCCACGGACTCAACATCGAGCTAGACGTCAATGCGTTTATTAATAATGCATAGATGTTTAGTTCCTTTCCCCTCAGGTTCACATTTTTTTTTGCTATATGAGGTTTGGCAATTATATGCGTGTTGAGGTCTGTTATCTAGCCACCAGATGGCGCTGTTTAAAACGTCAGGCTTATTTCATCTTAATTTTTTATTTGTAACTCCATTTATGATATTTATTCTATATTAGTTCTTTTATTATTGTTAAACCATTGAATGGCGCTGTCCTAGGCTTCCTGTGTCCTGGCTACTCAATTTACATATAGTTCTGAATTCCTGAGTGTTCTCATATCGCTAGATATTCCACTTCCGGTCTCTTTGGTTTGTTGAGATGGCGTGTGGAACGCATCTCATTTCCGCATTCTGGTCATATAATGTCCGAGGCGTCGCAGGCTGACCACACCCCTTGACGACGTCCATTGATGACAAAACGCGTCGGGTGGAGCCTGCGTGACGCTCGCCGTTTGTGACCAGGAAGCTGTGGCCGCCATATCTTTGGTTGGAAACTTCTGTATGTGCTGTTTTATTACGGATACCATGTGAGTGCAATACGTTTTATATTTATTAAATTTATAAAATTGCTGGATTGTCTGCACTATTGGATCCTTTTATTTTTTCATGATTGCCACGAGTGGAAGCTTTCTTTGGGAAAAGTTACCGCTATCCTAGGTGGAACAAGAAAGTGTACTGATACATGTGGGAAGCTGCAGGGTGAGACCCTATGGTGATTATACAGCACGGCCATTGTTGGAAGCGAGTACTGACCCTCCGTAATAGGGGGTCGGTGTGTTCCGGTAAGGGGCTTGATTATTGGGTGACTCTGGTGACGGTGCTCCTGGTGGATGGTCGGTGTACTTATATTCATGTCTTAGGACTATCTCACTAAACATCTAAGGACTTTCCTTGCTGCCTGTGAGGACTATATGCGCTGCAGTATCATTTAGTGTTTATCAAGGCTCATCTTTGTTTTAGTTCTTAAATGCCTATTGTCATGCTTCTTCAGAAAAACACATATTGATTCTTATTTTATCGTGTGTTTAAAGCAAGCTTGCTAAAACTCATAGAAATCAGTAATCTTTTAAAATATGAAGCATCTATTAGCTAGAATAAACAAAGCACATGCTCTATAACCTTACTGTGTTGTACATCTTTCAATACTAAAATGTGCTTGATAATTGAAATGTGGATTACTCCCTAGGTGAAAATAAATTTATGAAATATTATTTGCCAGTTTTTCTATCTAGTCTGCCTGGTATAGTTAGAGGTCCAGTTTAACTGAATATTTCAGACCACAGATTGAAGCTGCATGAAACTTTGATACACATATATCATCCAAAGTGTTAACCTTAACACAGTCACAACAGTTGGTTTAGACTGATGGTCTCCAAGCTGCGGCAGAAGGGCTGGATGTGACTCTTTGCTTGCCTTTGTGTGGCCCTTGGTTCACTATTCCTCCCACTGACACCATGGTTGGGGCACTATTCCTCCCACTGATACCAATGATGGGGTACTATTCCTCCTATTGATACCAATGATGGGGCACCATTGCTACCACTGACACTATTGATGTTGTACTATTCCACCCACTGACACCAATGAAGATGTGCTGTTCCTGCCACTAATACCAATGATGGTGCATTATTCCTCCCCCTACTGACCACATTGAGACATTGTAGACTCCCATCGATGCTGGGGCATTTTCTGCTCCCATTGGCCACAGTCCGGCCCTCCTAAATTCTGGAAGACAGGAAACTGGCCCTTTGTTTAGAGAGTTTCAGTGATCCCCCAACTTGAACATTACCTGCTCTGCCATTTAAGTTTACATTTATATACCACTCTCGTTGCATGTGCATTTTATCAGTCATAAATCTTCATGTTTATAATGTTAACATGGGAACATATGGATTTTTTAAATCTTTTCTCGCTCCCTAAAGCAGAACTCCAGGCAGATATACAAGATCATCATTTAATCCATGATGTAATGCATTCCACAGCATATTTAAATATATAGTTTAAATTTAAGTAACATAAGGTAACTACATCTATATTTTTATTATTTAACTATATCTCTATTTATATTACAATTGAGTTGATTTACTAAAGGCAAATAGGCTGTTAATTTTGCTAGGGAAGTTGCACTTTGAATGAGAATTTGTCACAGAGCGCAATGAATGGGGTGAAGCTCTGCTGGTTTCCATCATCTAATCATGCGAAAGTAAATGTACTTATTTTTTATTTTCTTTGCATGTGATTGGGCATTTTTTGCAAAGTGTAATTTTACTCTCTGGGGCAAATTCCCTTTTAAAGTACAACTTTGCAGTGCCATGGAAAGTACATGGGAAGGCACGAAGTATGTGATGAAAACATTTACTAACATTTGGTACTAAATGCATGTAAAATCAGCCACCAGGGGAGTAAGCATATGATTAGACTTGATCCAGACTCCCCAGATTTTATCAAATAGTTGGGGTTTGTCTCTGAGCTCATAAATAAGTTTGTAAAAAAGAAAGTTTGTGTTAACCAACTGTTTCCATTCAGCTAGTGAGGGAGCTTTATGTCAATAGCATGACTTTCTCAGACTAGAAATATAAAGGTTGCAAAAAAATCTTGGCTTATTTAGGAATTTGTAGGTCACCCAATATACCAAGAAGACAATTGTTAGGGTTGCAAAAATTAGGGAGTCTCAAAGTAGTTCATATTAAGTTGTTTACTCTCAGCCAGCATTTATGCACATAACAAGGCAAAAGGTGTGAAATAACTCATCTGTTTCAACACAGCTGCACAAATAAAGGGAAGAACACTGTAAACCCAGTTTGTATAATTTGGCCAGGGTATAATGGGCTTGATAAAGTAATGTCAGTTGTATTACTTTGTCTTTGGATGAAATTCGATATCTCTGGTAGGTGTCTTTTATTTATGAATTTGTTTATTTATTAGTGATTTATTATTAATGTAATGCGATCCTCTGTACAGTAAAACTAAATCTAAGAGAGGGATAAACAACCATGTGTGCCAATAAGAGTTCAAATGTGATGCACAGTGCTGAAAGGAAGGGAGAGTAGAGTGGTAATGTGGTGATGCTCCCCTTTTCCAATCAGAGGATTTAAGCAGGATTAGTGCCCAATCTATACTGCTTAACTGAAAAGGAGAAAAAGGATGTGACTAAACTGGCTATGACTCTGGTAGGGGTGCCTATAGTTTAGACTGGCTGAACAAAATTAAAACACTTTGACAAATATTTAGCTATTTGCCTAAAGTTTGGTTTTAAAGTTTCAGTATGTAGGACCAATATCGCATTTGAAAATTTTGTTGACAGTTTCGTCTGTAAGATTTATGTTACTTATACTTTCTACTACGCACTTGAAATCTTGTAAAACAAAGAATGTTGCTGTAGGCAATTGATATGAGTTTTCTTTAATTGATTAAATTCTAGCTCCTGGCAATTAGGCAGTTTGAAAGAAAGACTGTGTCCACCATTGTTATGATTGTACCTATACTCTTGCCTGTTCTGTCCCAACTCATTAAAGCCCAACCTTACATTTCCAAGAAATGTGACACTGTCACCATGGCAGTGAAATCATTTTTTTACACAGAATTGTGTTTCCCTCTTGGTATGTTATGCTGTCTAAAGTTGTTTGAGTGCTGTTTGTGAATAGTGAGAAGTGTTCAAGATTTGATTTTAAGCTTATGTTAAATGTATGCTTTTTAAATGTAATATTTTCATGGTACCTTTAGCTACAGTATACAAGATAGCTATAAACATATCAAAACAATAACCCATGTTTTCACAATCAGAACATTTTTCACTGGACATCATTGTTAGATGAAAAGAAAAAAATGTAAAAATTATAATGGAACATTGTAGGTTAAATAAATGGTAGTGCTATTTTTATGTTTGCTAAATTGATTATTACACTATCCAGACTTAAGAAAAATGAAACTTGTCAGAGGGGTGGATTTTATTTAATCAGCACCTTGAACAGTCATATATTTGCTCTTAAACTTTGTAGAATATGATAGAAGCCATATGAGAGATAATAATACTTCCCAGCCATACTTCTGACTTGCACTTTCAAAACTCTCCAGGCTTGATCACCAATGGTAGCAGCAATCAGCTTTTAAGACCACATAAACCCTTTAAGAGACTGTTAGGTAATCAAATACTGTAAATCAGCATTATCTGGATTACAAATTCTCTTTTCCAAGCCGATAGATGCAAGTAATTACCATCAGCATTTTGCTGCAAAATAACAGCTATTGAATAATATTGCTTCACTGAATAATTGTCCAATACTATGCAAATACAATTTTTATATACATAGATAGGAATAAAGTATGAGTGTGTGAAGCATACTTGTAGCTATCAAAACATTAACTATTGCAAAGAACTAAAAAGGGCATTTTGTGCTCATACAATATAGGTGTGATGAACCCAAAGACATATTTCTGTATACAGAATGAAAACATTACTTAAATTAGAACTATAATCTTAAAAATATTGTTAGTGAATTAAGTTTGAGATTATATACAAACACAGGCACATGCATATTTGTTCATAGCATATGCAGGTTGCTAATCGCCTACTAGTGTTCTGCAATGGTTGTCCCTCATATGTCTATGCAAATCCAGCAGACGGTGTCTATCCAATTATCCTGACTTCATGCAGTCCTAAAAGGAAACTTGCCATGAGAAAAATATGTAGGCAGCAATGCTATCTGAATAACTGATCAGAACAGGTATGTAAATCTGTAATGCTGTACTTGTTGCATCTTTGCTCCAATCAGTGACCTAAAGTATTGAAGCAAGGAACAGCCAGGCAGCTAGCATTTTGCAAAGAACATCAGCAATAACAGCACCATTTTTCTCTCTATTAACCCGACAAAGCAGTCACAATGCCACAAGAGTCATGCAGCATGTGGCTTTTGATTAATCTTTAGATCATATGAGGTAGCTTAAAAGCAGTGTTTTTTATCTATTAAATATGACAAAATAAATTGGCACTTTTGTTTGTTCTAATATCTAACGCCCATTCCAACGAGGAGCTGTCCAGTGCTGAAATAAGAATATACTACAGTTACAGTATGAAACAAGCATTGAATATCAGATGAAGAAAAAAGTAAGTTTATTTAAACAAACTCATGTTCACATGCCATTAAAGCAGTAGTAAACCACAAAAAAAAAATTGGGCCCCTGCAGGATAAAGTGATGCTAGTATCCACTGTACGTTAGCACATTATGACAAACTTACCTCAGAACGAAGTTCTCCAGGAGCACACTGTCACCACTGCTGGTGCTTCCAACTTCCCTTATTCTTCCTTCTGGGTTTACAGGCTTCAGACATTTGAATTGTAGAGCTGGGGTGACATCACTCTTGCATATGCACACTGGAGTCATGGCTGTGGCACAAAGCTCTGAATGGACAGCTTTGTCCATTCAGAGCGAAGTGTACACATCCCGGTGATGTCAACAGCTGCTACTAAAGTAAATATTTCCTAAACGGTGCAGGTTTAGGAGAT
>BLSH010116770.1:226760-241014 GCA_018402905.1 Glandirana rugosa
GTAGTCACAATGTAGACACACGGTAAAAGAACATCAAAACTAGTTCCGACTTTTTCGTTCGCGTATGTGACTAGTCGTGGAACTTCGTCGAGTATATTGAATCGACCGACATAGAGAATTCCATCATGTCAGGTGAAGACCACATATGTATGTCCATTCGGATATTATTCCGAATGGACATCCATGTCCTGTATACAGGATTTGGACGTGGCAAATCCTTTATAAATGAAATCATCGTCGACAACTGTAGTGGCCCTACACATGTGAAGCGAGACTTACCTGTTTCGACAGGTAAGTCTCGAAACACGGTGCACAAAGCTCTGAATGGACAGCTTTGTCCATTCAGAGCGAAGTGTACACATCCCGGTGATGTCAACAGCTGCTACTAAAGTAAATATTTCCTAAACGGTGCAGGTTTAGGACATATGTCCTGTACCTACAGGTAAGCCTTATTATAGGCTTACCTGTATGTATACACCAGAAGTGGACTGTACTACCTTAAGAGATACAGCCAGCTAAGTTATATGAGCTGCTTCAAGGTGCTGATCAGTGTATGCGCTTGCTTTTTCAGCCTTGATCAAAACTACAAGAAAATGGCACACAGATGTAACACTGATGATCATATTTATATTAAAAATGGTTTCAGCTTGGTTCCCAGCCATGGGAAAAACCCCCTCTATGATTACGCCCAAAATTTGGTGAAATGTGTTAGAGGGGGTTCTCCGATCAGTGGGAAGCAAGCTGAAGCCATTTTAAGATAATTGTGATCATCAATGTGCCTGGGCAGTTTGCAGCTCCATTTTCTTGTAGTATATGTTATAGATTTTAAGTTCTGCTACTAACATTCATTTCTAATCCAGGAAATCTACCATATTTCAAACTGCTGGTATGTACATAGTGACCAGGCTCAGGGTTTGGTTTAGAATGTCTCACACCAAATACACCACAAGCCACAGAACCAGGTGCCAGATGCCATGCTCTGTCTTTCAAAAGATGCTATCTGGGATGGTATGCAAACCAGTCAATACAGAAGTAAGCAGACTATGGCAAGACCACTGTGTCCTAAAATGTAGGCTTTCAGCAGTATTGGCTGCTGAGATGAGTTAATGCATGAATCTCTGAGGCAGTGACTTAATGGGACTTGTATTTCTTAAACACATGGTTTTATCACTATCCAGTAATATTCCAAGATGCACTGGGCCCCTTTTTCCCCATATGCCTACTGCTTTGATATAATTCTGCATCCCATTGTTTAAACCTTTGTTACACAAAATAAACTATACATATGACCTGCATATCCCTAGTAATTTATAACATTATAGCTAATGCTTCATACTGTGCTATTTACATTGAATATTTATGTACCATTGCAGTTCTCGCTTTGCTTTGGTATACATATTGATTGTAATGTTTCACCCCTTCTTTTATAAAAACACGAATGAAAATATTGAAATGAAATATCTTAAACTCCCAGGAAAACAAACAGAGAGGGCAGGGCATTGTAGTGTATCGCATGGAACATTGTTGAATAGATAACTTAGGGTATTCAACATAACCATGCACTTTGCTACACCAATCCACTATGTTAAGTACTCTGCTGACTTATTTTACATGTTTAAAAATTGGTAGAAATGGCTTGTCCATTTTAACTAGCCTGTTGTGACTTAGAAATCATATTGGGTTATTACAATTTAACCTTTTATATATGTGAAACACTTGTTAAAACAAATTGGTGCAGCTATGCCCAGAAACCAATCAGCTTCTAGGTTATATTGTCAAAGTTTCTTTGAACAAGCTGAAGTTAGAAGCTGATCAGCTACCATGCACAGCTGTGCCTGATTCGGAGTGCTCCAGTTTTTGTAAATCTCCCCTAAAGTATTTGTAAATACATAATTGGATAAAATATTAATTATTTAAGTTATTATAAATATTTGTCTATGAAGGATTTCATTTAAACAGGTCATGATATAAGCACTCATAGTTAGTCACATTTGATAAGACTTTTTCTGTAATGTTAAATATGCATTACCACTCCAGCTGTGGAAACCACTTGGATGAGTACTGAAACATTTTTGACAATACAAAATAAGTCTACTTAAATGTGACTAAATGCTAAACAATGGTTACATTTTCTATGGTTACACTTCCATTTTAGGCCTATGGGACTATCATTTAAGTATAATGTAGACTACAATGTATTTAGAATAAGCAAGGCTATTTTGTGTACAGAGTAAAAACAAAATTTATGTAAACCCTCCCACAACATTTAAGCTGTTGTCCTACCTATCTCTTTCTAGTTTTATGTTGCTACATTATTGCTATGCAAATTAGGTACAATCCACATTAATACTCATACTAGAATATTAGATTCTTAAACAGCAAATAAAAGTATGAAAGGAAGTGTTAGGGAAATAGAAAAGCTACTTTGCTGTGTTATACTCTTAGCAAATGTCCATTAAATAGTGTGGGGAAGCATGGACTGCACAGGTCCAGGAGCTGGTGCCCTTCTGCATAAGTATGGCAACATATGGTTTCAGTGTTGGTCCACGGGTCATTACTCACAAGGAACTTATTTTTTTGACGCAATGTGCAAATTCAGTTTTAGGCAACCCTGTCCTGACACAGTGAATGATAACAAGTTGTGTTGCATTCCAGTGCTACTGATTTCCTTCAACCTCTTGCTCTAGTGTCGGGTCTATTTCACTGCTCAGGGTGGGCTTTCTAAGGTTGACAACAGTGGACCATGCTTGCACAATGAGCATTTCCCCATCGACCACTTTTAGCCTCCACTGAAAGCAAATGTAACAAAGGTAATAATGCAAGAGGATCAAAGCATTTTCATCCAACTGGACAGCCTTTGTGGCAGGATCAGTTACTTTTGAATGAAAGCTGCAGATTAAAAGATATTTAAAAGTGAATTTTGAAATTATATTACCATGTTAACATTTATGAGCCTTAGTTGTACTGCTGTAACCCTAGCCTTTAAGTCAAACAGAACCTGTGAGGCTAGACCTATAGAAGCTACTACTGGATGTTTTTTTTAAAAGGGGATGATTCCAGGTCTGCATCCTGGCTTCACCATTTAGTAAGTCCTCAAAAAAAGCATGAACATCAGTAGTCCAGATTTCAGAAATGGTATGTTTTTTGCAGGTCATTCATTTGCTAGGAAGCAAAACAAAAGTCAAGATGAAAGTTCACACCTTTTTAATACATGTTACAAAATAACAATTGTCAAATTTCTATCCTCCAACCTAAAAATGTACAGCCTTCAGCAAAAATAAAAATAGCTTTACCCATATTCTAGCTTGTTTTTTTCTACCAACTAAGCCCTGTAAATACCTTTGGTAAAAAGGTAAACCAACTAAAAATATTTTTTGGTTTATAATGTATGCACTGGACTACCGTGAGCAATGTCATGGCTTATCCATATAGCAATGCTTTAGGAGCTTTTAAAAGCACCCAGTAATTGCATAAAATCTACATTCATAGAAAGAGGTGGAGATACCCTGGAGATATAGCTGCAGAATATATAGTTTTCCAAGTCAAGAGACCCATGTTGTTTTACAAATGGGAGGGCTATATTAATTCAACAGAAGCAATTAAAAAAATCCTGGTGCCTGCTTCCCAACATATCACAATTTTCAACAAATTTTCATTTATTCCATGCATGTCTTTTTGACATTTGTGAATACATGCGATACACTTTGGGGTTTTTTTTAATTGGAATCTGGATGTGTGCAAACAAGTGTGCTGAAATATTAATAAATGTAGCAATCTTTAATCTCATTTGAGCTATTGTCATTCACCTTCTAAATGTGTGGGGCTCATGGAAATATAACATTTGCCATAACATGCCAGTTACCGTGCACAAATAAAGATGGAATCAGCATCATTCTCTCAATGCAATGTTAATTAAAGGAATGTTCTATGTGGGTGTACATCGTTTTTACATAATGACATGAGGTGAGTAGATAAAAAAAGCAGCACAGAAATAATGTGTATTGCCCTGCTTCATTTACTGCTGCACCAAATATAATGTAGCACTGAGATGAGAAAAAATAAACTGCTGCTGGATTGTCAAAAAATAATGTGTACATTACAGATTTTGACCTAAACTATTGACAAAAATAACTTTAGCAGTTTTGGACAAGCTGGTTATTATTAAGGGCTAGTTAATCTAAATTACACTTGCTCTTATAGAAAATGCTTAATAGCGTGCACTAATATGTATAAAACGAGCCCAATGCCATATGACTATTTTTCTTTATAAATGACAATGGTGGTGTTCTTCAGAACATGAAGACATCTCTGGGTCACAATATAGTTATCCCCACATTTTCACATTCATTCCAAATAATATAAGTTCTGCTCCATAAATTTACATGTGATTAATATTACCAACACAGTACAAGCGCTTTATTCTTGTTTTAAGAATTATAACTTTGCTTTCCTAGAATTATGTATATAGTAGGTAAAAGTGATCTTTTGTGTAGCCAATTTGATGGAACTCATTAGCAGGCATTGTTGCATCTTATACAATTGCCATGTTTGAGTGTGTTATAAATTTCATACTCTGTTTCCTGCTCACTTCACTGTAAGCTCACCTTATTATGTTCTCTAAAGTAAGAATGAACATGTTTAATTCACAAATTTTATTAGTACCTTAACTGCATTGTTAATTTTGTCTGTACCTAATTGTGCTTAGGAAAAATAGCCTTAAAGGGGTATTCCATATGTGCTGAGAAATTGACCCTGCTAGAGATCATACCATCTAGCCACAGAGAGGGCTGACACCAACAGTAACTCCTCCCACTTGTCACTGGGCAGTACTGCAAATTTATATGACTGTGACACTTCTGGCTAAACCTGGTATTGCAGCTTACTGGTTTTACAATACTGGTGCTCCTTTGTCCACTATTATACCACAATGGACTTTATATTAATAATATATTTTATTAGGATGGTGAGGGTAATGGGAAGGATACTGAAATAAGTGTGCATTTCCACTTAAATAAGCACACTTTTAAAATATTATTTTATGCAACATTAGACTGTGAAAATGTAAAGCAGTGACATTGTGACATAGAATGATAATGGTTGACAGGCCACTTTAGAGTGCCTTACTGCTATTGCAGGTTGAAGAATAAGGACCGTTATACTTTTCACACCTTTATAAGTATGTTGCTTGACTAGTCAATAGGAGCGATATGAAACAATACCAATGAACTTTATCAAATTTAATTTTAATTTTAATTTAAAACGAAGTTAAAATGTTTATTTTCCCTGCCCTCCTACATCATGTACTATAGCTGAGGAAAAGGGATTGTAGAGTTCAGGAGCCAGTCAGTTCAGGCAGAGATCCAGCAAATAGTATTAAAGAACTAGGTAACACAAAAAATGGGCTTAAAACCTTACCCGCCAGCTGTGATTTAATTTTAGGAAATGCGGTTTCTACACCTTCTACAGACCTAACGTATTTTACCCAGCGATTGCAATCTATTAAACACTGGTCTGTGCTGTAATTTTAGTTACAGTAGCACTGCTGGCTGCTGCAAAGAAAAATGTATCACATTCAAATCAACCTGTCCTACCAGGACAATTCTAAGAACATCAACTCTTTTACAGTACCGTATATTAGCTAAGGTAAATCCTATATAAAATTGATACAAAGCTCTTTAAAGCATTCTGAGATTTTACTACAAATATTACTAATGACATTAAAAGCCCATAAATCTCTGGAGGACAGGCTTCAAATCTGCTTAGCATAAAAAAATAGTAAGAAATCCAAACTGAAAAAAGTCTTTTATTTCCCTCGTCTTTGTTATTAAACAGGATGAGCACATTCCTAAAATAGAACAAAAGCATTTTATTTAAACTGTGTCATAATGATTAAATGCTAATGTCATCCTCAACAAAGGATATTGCATGCTTAATTGCTCTGTTCAATATATATTTGTGTTGAATTTTTTAATTATCTTGTATATTTGCACACATTCTGCACAACCACTTTGTTAATTCGTCATTTGATATAAAGGGGAAAAAAGATAATTTCCCAGGTAAAGAAAGAGCATTCTGCTCTAATATAAAAAGGAACAGACCATTAGCGAAATGGATGTGCTCAGTCTCAGGTGGGGATCCTGCTGAAATTCTTCAGCCATACCCCGCTGATTGATTGATGTAACATGGCTAGGTAATGCAGATCCAAAGTTCTCTCTCATAATGATGGAGGAGACCAAAACATTCATGCTGGGTGCACATTAATCTTTGCATAAAAAATAAATTAGACGAGTTATGGTTACACAGAGCTGCAGTCTTTCACCCTCATTTGCCTGCCTGTCATGTATGACTTTAACACTTTGTATGCAATTGCTGTGGCTGCTGCATTAAACAGAAATGAATAAATATTGGATGAAATAATGATCCTCATTAGGGAGCTCTCTAAGATGTCTTTAGTGCCAGCCTTTAAATATATATATTTTATTTTTTTCTTAGGAGCTACAGGATCTACTAAAGCAATAAGAGTAAGCATAAAATGCAAATATACAGCTACACATTTTGCCTTATTTTCTAGGACTAGCACAAAAGTACAATATCCATTGATAGTCAATCAGAAACCACATTCCTTATTTCAATTTTCATATCCTGAAATCTGGTTGCTATGGGCTACTGCATAACAGCAAACAAATTTTCACTGTCTTATTAAATGACCTATTTTGTGTTTTAAGAACATTCAGCACCCCAATATGTATTCATGGGGGCATGCAATTCTACACCAGTTATCCAAAAATATATATAATTAAAACAGTGCTTAAAGTGTGGTATTGGAACAAAACAGCTACAATATTATGACAAAAGGATGTAGAGCAATCACAGGGATTGAGATTTACATGAATGCTTGCCATTATGTTAACTAAATGTATTTGATCATGTTACTCTTTACAGCAAATAGCTGGCATTTCCCCTTTTAAACATAGAAATCTCATTTTTTTAAAATTGAGAAACCCGCTGCTACTGTGGTAGGAATGAATAATTGCTTTAGTATTGGGCTATTATATTTAATCATCCTCAATGTAGCCTGCAAGGGGCTATAATGTATTTCGAACCAATTGACCTTGATAAGCAACAGGGCTTGCTGCTCTTTTGCACAAATATATGTCAGATCCTGCAATTGTGACACTCTCAACCTAATTATAAAGATTTATTGCATTGCATATAGTTTGCATATCCCTCAGATTTGTGTAACCCCTTGGGTAACACATTGACCTGCAGTCTAACAGAGCTCAAGCAGTTATGAAGACATCTGTATGCACTATTAAATTGTACAGGTCATTATTTCCCTCATACATTTAGTTATTTTGATCTTTAACATTTCAGTCCTTAGATTCAGCAAGCGCTATAGGATTTTTTTTGAAATTCAAAATTTTATATTTAATGTTTGCTCATATCTCTTTAAGATCTACAAAATAAACTTTCTAAATATAATAATATCTAAGGTGGAGCATAGCTTTCTTCCTTCCTTATATTTATATTGACATGTCTCTTTACATATAACTTCACACAAGCACAGACATACAGTTTTAATCAAATAAAGAAAAAAAGACATGCCTGGAACACTATTATTAACCATGCAGGTGCTTATAGCATTAATGAAAACTATTTTCCCTCTTTGTCAATATCAAAATTAAAGAATAGTTGTCACCTCCTAATATGTATAATGTAAGTGAATGATTCCATTGCTTAAAAGATTCTCTGTTAAAATGCAAATAATGAACACATAGCTATGACAATGTCTTACTGACTGATGATTGACAATGGTTACCATATACACTACACATATAAAGGATTACAAACCTACTCAGAAATAATCAGATTTACCTGAAGCCTTGAAATTGCCTAGATTAAGGGGAAAATATTCCTAAAACGAACAGTTCATTGTGACTTAAAAAACCAATAAATGAACTTAAATCCCTTTTCATCCCCATTGGTGGGAGAGCCAAAATTAAAAAGATTAGATCTTTCCATGTCAATCACAATAGGCTTTATGATGAAATAATCTCCCATAGCACCCTAATACCTGTAGCAAACATTAACCCTTCCAAATAATTGAATTAAATTACTTGCGCATGTTCGTGAATTTAAACATTGCCAGGTTTCTTACAGTACTGTGGTCTGTTTCCATCTGCATACAATACAATACAATAAATTACACTACAAGTAATATTTTTCTGTGATATGCAGATGTCAGTTGTAGATTCACCCTGATTTTTTTTTTTAAACTAAATTGGCTTTCGTTCAAAATAGTTAGAATTTTACTTTTACCTTAAATTAATTCATATTATTACTCCCGAGTACAGATATTGTTCAGTTGATGCATTTTTTTTCACTATATAGATTGTTTTCACTCAAACTCTGTAGCAATAATGGCATTCATCTGCAGCAGCAGCAGTAGAGAGTACCATCTGAAACTAGCAGCAAGCCTCATTAATTTTTAAAACTATGTGACCTTGGTACATTTTGCAGAGTGTAAATATAATCACAAATTAGATTGTGGAACACTGATGTTTAATATTGCATATGTACTGTGAACAGCATGTTCCTGTGTCATATATTACTGATTATTATGCACGCTGTTAAAGTAATGTTTGAATGATTGTGTCTTATATGAATCAAGTCCTCCAGGCTTCCTAGCCAGCTTGGTTACCAAGCATAATGTGAGTTCCTCTATAATATTGTGTTTGCTCACAGGCTTTTACCAGCATGGCCACAACAATGTATTTTGAAGGTAAATGCATTGTCGACAGAGCACACTATAGTGTTCTTATAAAATGTAACATTATAATTCAAAGCTACTTACAAATTAAAAAGAAAAAAAAACGGTAGACTTGTCTATTGTCCTACCTCCATGCTGGCCTGCCACCATGGAGATTGTATCTGTAATGTGTATTACTGTGCTTGTTACAGCTGTGACACTAATCTACTTGTGCAGAGCAATACAAGGGGGTGGAGGAAGAAAAAAGTGATAGCCTGATGACTTGTAGACTGAGAACCAAAACCTTTAGGCCAAGTCAAGGCTGAATGGAAATGACACCAGTAAAAGCTTCAAAGTTTTGTCCTTCATCAAGAAGGTATGCAGTTTTCCCTTCTTTCTAATGAAAAGTAGACTGTCATTAGGGATTCTCGTTGATCACTGTCTAACAGAGGAAGACCTTATACACATTGCTGGTGTCTGCCAAGCAGCCCAGAAAGCGTACAGGTAACTATTGTTCCAGAGGCAGACATGAATCCAATCAGCTCAGGCTCTGACAGATCTCAGCAAGTAAATGCCAGGGCTTTGCTTTTAACTCTTAATTGACTATCTTATCCCCTGTTACCCTACATTGGACAAAAACTAGCTCACACTGAAATAGAAGGCAGTTAGTTAATAATAGATCCAAGAGACAAGGCACAAACTGTACAGTATAGACAGCAGCACTGCCCCTATCTTCTTTCACTGTGTATTTACACTGCCTTGTATTACAGTTATCACCTTTGCTTAGAATAGCATATCCGTGTTTTTTACACCAGCATAATCTTGGTGTACTTACAACGATCTCTTTAGTTACAAGTCTTTGAGTCAGTTACTAATTTGAAGGTTGTTTTCATATTAAAATGTAATCATAATAAATATTCTGATCTTTAATTTAATGTATCAAGATGTAAGTAAATTTCAGTTTTCTAAAGGAACTTAAAGTGATAATATAGTAAAATAAATAAAATCATGGTAATTTAGAAGCACCAATAATAGGTACTATACTATACTATACAAGAGAAGTCTATAATATATACTCTACTATTAATTATGTTACCTATTCTTTTTCAGAAAAATAGAAAAAATCTTCTATCTGACAAATAATAATATTTTTTAATCTGCCAGCATTACAGCTTTATATCATTGTAAGGTTATTAGCTTCTACAGGACTGAAGTAGACAATTGTACTCAAACATTCAGTATACATTACACATATGCATGACAGTTCTTATACAGATCAGTATAAGTCCAGTGCTCTTACATGTAAGCAGGATTATTATTTGCTAGATACATAAGGAGAATAGACAGATCGTTATAATCCTTTTCAGAATATAATTAAATAAAACAAATGCAGATTTACAATAACATTGCACAATAAATGACAAATCTTGTTACCTGCAGTAACTATCCAATTCACAGTTATGGTAAATCAGTTAAATAGCCTGATAGTTGTGCTTCATTCATTTGTAAAGATTACACCTCTACATGCACAAAGCTTCCAGGATAGTGTGGACACTAGAAATACTGCCCTTACAGAAAAATATTGTGCCATTAGCATGCAGCTTTAAAAATCATACTTAAATGAAACTGGACAGTTCTTTTTCAGCAAATATAAAGCTTATTTTCATGTGTTGTTATCAGCTGCTGATTGTACAACCTAAGGGAGATTGGTTTGGTTAGCATAGTATGGCTCTGTTGTCAGAAAATAGGCACCACACTTGTATTTCAGCTTTCTAACCCCAGATAACCCTATACTAGTTAAGCTTTGCACTTGGTTTGACAACCAGAAAGAAAGTATTGACAAAAGTCAGTGCATTTAATAATGTCATCTACAGAATATAAACTGACTAGTAGCCCTGCATAGCATGATTACAAACAATATGCTAATTATGGACAACATTATTGTCTTCTTTGTTAATATAATGACTTTTTGAATACTGTACTTTTAAAATGACTGTTATTTGGATTAATTTTGAGTGATTCCTATCCCTTTACCGAAGGATATCTAACCTCTTATACTATATAATACATATGTTTTTGTTTACGTTTTTAATCAAATTTAATCCCTAGACCGATAATTCTCTGTATCATATAAAGAAAGAGAGCCTTATTTACCATGAAATCAGAGGCTCTGGTGTGTATGCCCTCCCTTTTTAGATTCTTTGTGAAAATAAATGTATAGAAAACACAGTCTATTGCCCTCACATACAATAGGGGAGATTTGTTATTCAGAGCAGACCTAGTAATTATGAGATTCAAAGCATACTTGCTTAAACAGTGATTTGGAAACAGTATGATGAATGTGCATTTGGTTAGATTAATGGACCGACTATACTTTGAACTTGTTGCTGAAAAGAACTGGTAATGCTTTGTGTGTATTAACTTTTACAGTAAATCCAGCCAACACTGGCTATTTTGGATTAGCAACTGATGCTAATCTAATGATCTATACAAAATATACACAAAATGTTACTTCCCAACAGTTGTTGGAAATATGAAACTGCCTCTTAGTAGCTTTACTTTAAACAGCATGGTCTGGAGGGTCAGGTTTGAAACATGCAAAATACTGATCACTAAGCCTAATTTAAGGTCCTTTTCAATCACTCACCTGTCTAGGTGCCATTCATTAGGCGTAGCTGGTCTGGAGAGGCCATGTGTGGAGTTGGTCGATGGAGGAAACACCACATTCAGAGCTGCTGTGGTCACTGCATCATGCTGTCTCCAATCTTCTGCAGCACAACCTTCAATTTAAGTTCAAAACAAAGCATTATGTCTCAATATGTGATAAAATTATTTAGAAAATCATCAGCCTCTACATGCAATAAAATTAAAAAATCAAAAGATAAAAAAAATGTAACTCTTTGAAACATGGAGTTTAAAAGGGTCTTGAGATTTATAAAACAATATTTTAAAATAAAAAAGAAAGAAAAAAATTGCCCTTATTATATTGATCCTTTCTATTTTACAGAAAAATTATAATTTGAAAAAAGTGTTGATTTTATAGAAAAAGCAAAGTGCTTTTATAGAAAAAATCAGTGCTATGTGTATTGTGTCTTACTTACCATGAGATATGTGCTTTGCTTTCTTGCAAGTATGTGCAGAGCTTGGCTGGCTTTCAGGCTGAGTGGAGTGTTTAGTCCCCTCCAGTTCTCCGTGCTGCTCTGCTGCAGGTGTGCTTAAAGAATGACTGGCTTTGTCTTGAGAGAAAGACAGTGGCCTGTGTAAGCCAGGGCTCTCTGCGTTGTCTGATGATGCTGGAAGAAGTGGCAAACTCCTAGGGGGAGACAGGTATTTGCTGCAGTCTGCAATCCAAACAGGTTCATTTGTGCTCTTATAATGACAGTCGACTTGGTTTTTCTCTCTCAAACTGTCTGTGCACTGAATCGAGGGATGTCTCTTCTTCTTAGTATTTATTTGCTTCTGGATTGGAGGGAGAGGTTCTGAGCTTCTCAGTCCAAGATCAAAGGCAGGCATGCAATTGGATGATGCTCTGTTTTCTGACTGGCATTCAGTTCCCTGGGTTGCTGCATTGCTGAAAAGCTCATTGTGGTCTTCATTCCAGGACCCAGGAGCTCTGTGTGATTTAAAAAAAATAATTATTTAAGAAGCAGACTAGCTCTACACTCCTCCCCTCATCACATTCTTGTTTTTCTAGTGAAAAACAGTAACTATTTCAGCAAAGGGATCACTTAATAAAACCAAGGTCGGATTATTTGAAAATAGCATCATCTATGGTAACAAAACAATAATGATAACATCATACAAATTTATGAATTTTATTTCCCTGCAGTCACAAACATCAGACATTTACTCTAGAAAGAAAGCTGTTAGATCCTTCCTCCAGTTTCCATAGTGATTTCATTTTTCCCCCTTTTATCACAGATTGGCTGTAGAGCTGCTTGCCTTTGTTGCTTAAAAGGCTTATAGTACCAACTGTCAATATAAAGAACACGTAAACACAGCACAATGAACACTGGCAATTGTTATTAAGGTCTCTGAATAGAAAGGCAAAAAAAATATTGGGGTAATAAAAGTATGGGGTACAGTGCATATAGATATTGGTTCTTGTGATTTGTAGGAGAGTGTGTGTGTATGTGTGTATATATTTATATATATATATATATATATACACATACACACACACATTTACACATAGACACCTACACACTGTAACATTCACAAACTAAGTCAGCAAATTCACAATATAAAAATGTAAGTGAAAAGATTAAACATCCTATTTAAACGAAGTTCCTTATTGTCTCTTAAGATACCTGTAGCCAGGAAGGTTTGTATTTGGTTCAAATTACAGCTTATTAAATGGAACTTTAAAACATCTTTGCAATGAACAATGAATGACTGCATATTGTGCCATCACTGTATGCATTTATAGCTAGAGGAATGCACTGCAGATGTGCTAAGCAGCATGATGCATTTAAAACAATATTATATCCCAGACATTATATAGCAGGAGAAAGCAATGGTCTTATTTCCTTTAAGCCTTTGTGGTCTTCAAATAGGCAATTAGTTTGTGTTGTGCTATAATCACAATGTTGCATACACATAGGATTTGGAGAAGCAGTATGCATCCCCATTTTCTCTGCCTTCATTGTCTGTTTAAATGCTGTTTGCAGGCTGGCTTTGTGTCTTCACTGCAAAAACATTAGGACGTATAAAATTACTGGAATGCTTGGTTAAAAGGTTAAAAAAAACAACTCCCCAGTAATTTACTTAGCAGCACAGAATGAAGTTGGGTGCAACAGCTTGTGCTTTGAAATGGTTTGATGTGCAGCACAATCTATAGGTTAAAATACGTCAATGAGTGACCTGGAAATTAGGTTCATATCTTAAACTTAGAAAATAAATGAATAATACTTGGAAGTGCCCCAAGCTACATCTCATAATGAAACAATAGAGAGCAATAGACACTATATATCATCCAGCTGTCATAAGTGATTGAAAGGAAGCACTGTATGTGTAGCAATACATCATAGTTGTAATTGAGATGCCTATACATAGAAAAAGTTTTTCTTCAAAGTCATCATTTACAAGAAATAGGGCAATGCGTGATAACAATTGAGGATTAATATACAGAGCAACAGATAATTGTGTTATGTACAAGTACTCAGGCCACAAAACTCATGCAGCTCCTCGCTGTCTGTTTCATTCTGCATCCTCAGGAAGCACTCGTACAGCTCCTAGCTATCTAGTTAACAAACACACATAATGCAGAGAGTATGCTTGCCCTTGTTTGTTGAAGGAACTGTGTTGGCCTCAGATCTACTGATATACAGCTGTATTTTAGGGCAAAATATAAAGGATGTCCCACTCAGTTGAAGCCAGCTATACACATTTGTGGTAGAGCACTCTCTATACCAGCTGTGGCATGCAAAATTTAGGATCCATTCCTCTAATACACCACTGCCATTAGGTAAAAAAATCTAGATACAGAATTTCTTCACTCCCCCC
>BLSH010116770.1:245876-256521 GCA_018402905.1 Glandirana rugosa
CTACGACGTCAGTGTACGAGAGACTCTGAGACTTATCACATCCCTCTCCTTTGACGGTCGCAAAAACACTCCCTGTCTAACGTCTGTAAAATTGTAGACTAGGACGTAGGACTCTAATGATGATGACAACGAGACTCCCTGTCTAACGTCTTTAAACTCTTAGCTCTAAAGTGTATGACCACGAAACTCACTGTCTAACGTCTAGTCTGGGACGGATTGTGTTGCTAGCTAAGCTAGCATGTGTTGCAGATGTTAAAATGTCTGCAATCTGTCCCTCACAAAAACGCTGGCAGTTTCCTCTCCCTACACTATTCAGAGTCTCAGAGAGCATGTGACTGCAGCATCAAGTGACTCCAGCATATATAGAGGCTGGGTCACATGATGCATTAGCCAATCACAGCTATGCCATTAGTAGGCATGGCTGTGATGGCTTCTAAGGGCAAACCAGTGAAACGCTTGTTGATTGGCTGCCCTGCAGCTATTCAACATGCGTGATCAACTACCAGAACCCAGAACCCGAACCCAAATGTTTTTGTTCGGGTCCGGGTCCCAGACACCCCAAAGTTCGGTACGGACCCGAACGTTACAGTCCGGGTTCGCTCAACACTACTCCTAACCTCTTATCCCAGAACTCTGAGGAATGTCAGAATTAGTTCTCACCAAAAAAAGCAAGATTTATGGTTTAGTTTTAGTTAGGCCCAGGCACTGAGTTGCCTATGAGAAGATCACTTTAACTGCTGTCAGCAATGGATGTGCTTACTGTTGGAAAGAAATACATTTTTTTTTTAACTGAAATGCATAGAAATGTCCATTGTCTGCAAAAATAAATCTCATCAAAAGGTAACACATTATACAGAAAACTACCAGTGTCAGAATGCTTAGATATAAGCTTTTATTTCAGGTTTCTGGGTTTCATTCAAGCTACAGGGTAGCAAAGTTGAACATTTCCAACTTCTCTACTAGTGACATCAAGCCCCTCCCATACTAACATTTAGCTTAGGATTCACAGAATGGCAACTTCGGGCATTTTACATGTTATCAAATCTGTGTCTTGCCTTGTTATACAACTTAACAGGAGGACCTTCTTTGTCAGACTTTGCTTTGCACATGCATATAACTGATTACAAACAGCATGCAAAAGGTTGTGTAGTTAAACTCTATCATTACAAATCAATCATACAATTTTTAGACAAAATGTCAGCATTCAGCATCAAAATGTTCATAGCATCCTCCTAGACAAGCCTTGGCAGCATACAGATAGATCTTTCCTGGCACTTGGCAAGTCTCTCAACACAGGAACTTTAGATCCCAGGTTATGCTGGCAGAGCCCCTGGGTGGCTGATCTAGGACCTATATATTCTTTATCACAGACAGAGAGCATAAACCTGCTATACCAGGCCTAGTTGCTATAGATTTAACCCCATCCTTTGAAGAGCACATCCAACACATTTTTCCAGCCCAATAACTCAATGATTAGTCGGGTTTAGTACTGTATTTTCTAAAAGCATGAACATACCTTTACTTTTCAGATAGAACAAAACAGGTTCTTAGAATAAACAAAGTTTTCTCCATCATTGTGGTAACAAAATCCATTTGACATCATAAACATTTTCCTCTGTTAGAGTGGTCATGTGTTCAATTAGTCTGGAGGAATGCAAATCAGCTAGAAATTCTCCCTACTTGTCTTTCTACATAGCAGAGCATACAGTAGTACTCTCTAAGTAGTAACATGCAAGGGGACCACTTGCTCCTGAGTCTATCTTTCTCCCTCCTCATGAGGAACCCTCTTCTTTTCACTCCTTAGGCCACAATTTCCTGTCTAAGTACAGCCTACCCATCTACTGTATATACAGTGTTTGCTATGCTTAGATGCCCAAAATGAAAAGCAATTTTCCTGGCAAACAAAAAGGTGGGACCCTACACTTGTAACATGCCAGAACTTAGTGATGCTACATTTTGTGGGGCTGTGCGAGTTCATGCAATAATGCAGAAGTATTCACAGCACACTTGTACATTATGGCAGACTTACCTCCAGTTTGGCCTTTTCCATTGCTGACAGGCATGGCCTTCTCTATCCTGATGCTGATATCTTCTCCTCCAATTCTCATGCATCCAAGATTTTGTCTCTTCAGCCACTTAGTGGTCACTGATGGGGTAACTCCTTTGCAAGCAAGTTGAAGTTCCCTTTTCCAACACCTGACTCAATGGACCAAAAGTGTATACTGCACTGTGCATGCATTATATACACAAAAATATTTTCTTTCTGTCTTTATTTCTGCTAAAACCAACAGCGCTACATCCAAACTTAAACAATAAATCCTAATAAGTAAAATATATATAGCACATGTATAGTACTATATATAGCATAGATGTGTGTGTGTCACCATAAATTTGCATATGATAATGCATGCAATAATTATTATTTTTGATAAAACAATAAGCTTAAAAGTTCATTGAGTATGACACATGTGACAGTACAAAGTGTGTGACAGTACCAAGCAAAAACTACAATCAATATAAATCTAAAATGTGAAAGAAGGTTTAAACATGTGAAATCCAATCCCAAGTGAAAAGTCCTCCACTCCTGTAGAACCACTTGATCCCAAGTAAACCTATAACAGCAAGACACACTGACCACTTATGAATTCATCCACAGTGTCCATAAGGAAAACTGCTTATCAGAGTACCATGATGCCCACTTACAGAGCAATCATGGTAAGCATGTTTGGTTAAATCATCTGTCTCAGATCCCATCCAGGTCATTAGATGTCAGGCATCCTGTTTTCAAAAAATTACCAGTGTGCAAGCATATAAAATAGATATACCACAACAGTGTAATTCCTCAAATAACACTTTATTAAAAGAAGTTAAAATCTCTCACATGTGAAATCAATAGTAAAGCACGTCTCTGTAAACAAACCGATTACAATGTAGATTGGCAAAGCCGACGTGTGTGATGGGGCGTGACCTGATATGAATGAAATAGAGGGATTCTAATTGCAGTGTTCTATCAGAATCTGGAGAAAGTTAAGACACAGGAAACGTTGTTGCATGCAAAAAAAAACTATATTCTACACCTAACAATTTGCAATAGAAGTATCAAAAATTGTTCAGTAGAGGCTGGCCAAATTTCGATCCATGTGTGGGCATCCCTGTTTAACAGAAGTATATCATTAGATTGACTTTTGTCAAATGTAATCTGCAGCCAATTGCAGCAGATTAGTGTATTCTGAGTCCTGCTAATCAGTGTATTCTGAGTCCCACTGTCAGAATACAATGGTGTTGATTTACTAAAACTGAAATGTGCATAATCAGGTGCAGTTGTGCATGGTAGCCAATCAGCTTCTAACTTCAGCTTGTTCAGTTAAGCTTTGCCAAAAAAACCTGGAAGCTGATGCTTTTGCACTGTCCAGTTGTAGTAAATAAACCCCAGCGTATCAGCGGGGGCATTTCTTCATCCACCTAACTATGACCAGCTTAATTGAAATAGTGCCAGCCCCACAGTTAAACAAGTCCAAATATTAAGAATGTACACATAACCCACTGCAGTACCACCTGTTGTTTACCTCAGCAGGTCAGATGTACTGTATAAGTACTGATTTTGGTGCATTTGGGCCCTTTCACACTTGCCATGTCTATTCCAATTAGATATTCTGCTGAATCAAAGCCAAACAGAATATGTTCTGAATGTTGTGTCCTGGAAGCAAATGGATGTGCATTCATTTACATATTACTACTTCAAACCCATTACATTTATGTCCAAAAATTCAAAAGGACAGTCACCTTTTCCATTATTATTTTACGTATGTTTGCATCCATCTGCCCATAGACTAACATGGAGCATCCTTTTAGACCTAAAAAAGTCTACTATATCCGTGATAGTAAAAGCAGCGCTAGAGCTAAATTAATAAACTCATGTGAATAAATCTTTGTGCAAAATACAAAATAAAGTGCTGGTGCAAAATGTCAATGGTGCAACATGATATATATTAAGTGCAAAAGAAAGTCCTCTTTGTTTAAGCAGCTACGATGCTTCAAAAACAAGATCCTTCACCACTGATCACCACATGAGTGTGCACACATTGGGGGCTCACCAGAGTTCAAAGATATATCAGCTCGTCTTTCAGCAAGAAGGGGCTCATTCCAAATCAACTCCTTAAGGACCACCTCCACAGGGGCTCGTTACTCTCCAACAGAGTTCAAAGATATGTATTATGATAACTGGCAGTTTTAAATTGATTTTAATGTAAGCGCATTTGGTGTTGTTAATAAATGTTTGGATATAAAGAGATATACTATGAGGGTCTTTCTTGCTTGTCTCCCATGACTATCTGAGTTGGAGAGTAACGAGCCCCTGTGGAGGTGGCCTTAAGGAGTTGATTTGGGATGAGCCCCTTCTTGCTGAAAGACGAGCTGATATATCTTTGAACTCTGTTGGAGAGTAACGAGCCCCTGTGGAGGTGGTCCTTAAGGAGTTGATTTGGGATGAGCCCCTTCTTGCTGAAAGACGAGCTGATATATCTTTGAACTCTGGTGAGCCCCCAATGTGTGCACACGCATGTGGTGATCAGTGGTGAAGGATCTTGTTTTTGAAGCATCGTAGCTACTTAAACAAAGAGGACTTTCTTTTGCACTTTATATATATAATGTTGCACTATTGACATTTTGCACCAGCACTTTATTTTGTATTTTGCACAAAGATTTATTCACATGAGTTTATTAATTTAACTCTAGCGCTGCTTTTACTATCACGGATATAGTAGACTTTTTTTTTATTTTGCATTATTTGTAGAGCAGCTGCTTGGCACTTTTTGTATTTATTGATTGATTTATTTGATACTTTTTAGCGCAGTGCTTTCTGTATTGATCCTTTTAGATCTGCCTGATAAACTGATAGGTGAATCTGATTGGACCAACTGCTAGAAAAAAGTCATAGAAAAAGAGCTCCGCTTAACATCGCTTTGTAACCTGTATCCAATTACTTTCACTAAAATACACAACTCTGATGCAGGCAAAATTGCCTAAAGATCAGTTGAATTCCAAACTGAAAGGGCTGAGCAATGGACAGCATAGCTTTAGTTTTAGTACTTAGTACTAAATGTTGTTGCTATGTTAAAAATGTTGTGTTGGTCATATTTTATTGTAGTTTTAGTGCTTATGTAAGTGTTTAGTTATAGAAATGGCTACTTTAAGAGATTTACATGCAAACAGTGCAGTTGATTTACTAAAACTCAAGAATGAAAAATCTGGTACAGCTGTGCATAGAAACCAATCAGATTCCAGATTGTTTTTTCATAATCTAACCACTTCAGCACTGGAAGATTTCACCACTTTCCTCACCAGGCCATTTTTTGAGATACAGCACTGCGATATTTTAACTGACAATTGCGCGAACATGCAATGCTGTACCCAAACAAAATGTATATCCTTTTTTACCTATAAATAGAGCTTTCTTTTGGTGGTATTTGATCACCTCTGTGGTTCTTATTTTTTCACACTATAAACAAAGTAAGACCGACAATTTTGAAAAAAAAAAACAATATTTTTTTACTTTGCTATAAAACATATCCAATAAAAAATATACAAAACAAATTTCTTCATGCATTTCAGCCAATATGTATTCTGCTACATGTTTTTGGTAAAAAAAAAAAAAATCACAATAAGTGTATATTGATTGGTTTGCACAAAAGTTATCGTGTTTACAAACTATAGGATTTTTTTATGGCATTTTTATTTTTACTAGTTATGGTGGCAATCAGCGATTTTTAGTGGGACTGTGACATTGCGGTGGACAAATCGGACAGTAAGTGACACTTTTTGGGGACCAGTGACATTATTACAGTGATCAGTGCTAAAAAATATCCACTGACACTGTACTAATGACACTGGCAGAGAAGGGATTAACATCAGAAGTGATCAAAGGGTTAAGTGTGCTCCTAGGGAGTGCTTGCTAACTGCGTGGGGGATGCTGTGACTGGAGGAAGTCCAGGAACACAAGATCTCAATTTTCCTCCCTCACAGAACGGCGTTCTGACTTATTTACATAGGCAGACTGCCGTTCTGCCTCTCCTGTGAATGATCGGCGGGTCCCGGTGCCCATCTTGCCCCAGACTCAGAAGAAGTGACAATGTACAAGTACTTTGTTTCACACAGCCGGGGTGCCCTGCAACAGTAATTGTGTGGTGTGCAGTCTGGAACTGGTTAATTGAACAATTAGATTTTAGAAGCTGATTAGCTACCATGCACAGCTGTACCAGATCATGCATGATCCACGTTTAGTAAATCAACACAGATGTATTGTATACAATTCTTGTATTGTATAATCAGTGGTAGCCGATCCATAAGAGGCATAGGGGAGCCACCCCCCCCCCCAATCTCTATGCGCCAGCCCCTAATCTCCATGCGGGGCACCGGACACAGATTTCTACAAGGTTTTTTTTGAAGCACATGATTAGAGCCAGAAGCTCAAATTGTCTTCAAAAAGGTTGGGCTCGAGGAGCAGAGCACTGCGCCCCAAGCCCACCCACTTGTGACACTAGGGTATCAATGTTCGCTATTGTCTTCCTGCTTCTCCTCCCAGCCAATCAGGACAGGAAGTGGGTCCTAAGACTGGAGTGGGCAGAGAAGAAGCGACCAGATTGGCCGGGAAGAGAAGCCAGGGAAGCCGCCCAAGCCCCCCGCGACCTAGATGGGGTAAGTGCGGGCTTGTGAGCAGGGCTGGTGAGCACCAGCCACCACTAAGTATAATACCATGTGCTGGTTGCATGAAAGGAAAAATATATTTAGAGTACATTTGCAGATTGTGTATCAGCATAAGTGTTATTAAGGTTCAATGCTTGCTAGAGTAATAGCAGCAGACAAAGCCACACTGTGCCTGCTATTAAGTGTGACTAATTAGATTTCAACAATATATTTTAAGTACAGACATAGCCAGTTACGATGATAACATGGAACTTTTAGTGCCTATACTTTAATTGCAGGAGAACCTGTAAAAATTAAGTTGAAGGTGTAAATTTGATTAAAATTGTATTTCCTACCGAACATAGTTTTTACAAGTGCTGCTGAAAGCTTTTAACTTTTTTTTCATAATATAGAAAAATATTAGTAGGAAATAAATATGGTGTCCTTAATCAGAGCACAGCTAAATCCAAAAATGCTTTCTTTACATTTATTGAACATTTTTATACTAAGTTTCAATACAAAATGGATATATTTTTCAGTTACAATATATACACTAAGCACTATGTATTTTTAATGCTCATTTAAACTTAAAGTGGGTGAAACCCAAACGTTTCATATTACTTAAAGTGGCTTACTGCAGAACTTACTTTATCTACCGCTATTTCCTTCTTAAACTCTAGAATGCATATTTCAATTAGTTGGTCAAAAAGTACTGTGCTTTCAGTTTCCTGTCCTTCCTGTTCTTTGACTGCAGTCTGATTGTATATGACCACTACTGCCAATGTTTTTACGTCACCTGTGCATCGCTGTGTAAATAATTTTTTTCAACAGCCTAGTGTGGATGAGGTGGATATGTGAAAGCTGGGGGTTAGATGATAGAGGGTGGTATAACATGACTGAGAAGAGGGTAATATCCAATGAGTTAAGTTTTTATGTTAAAGTGGTTGTCAACCCGTGACAACCACTTTAACCTACAGGTAAGCCTATAATAAGACTTTCCTGTAGGTGCCCTGCATTTCTCCCAAACCAACATGGCTTAGGAGATATACAGTGTACTAGATGTGCCAATGTCATTTTGGCACATGCACAGTGAATAAATGGCCTCCACTGGAGTGCCGTCACGCGACTCCAGCCAGTCACAGAGCGGAGTCACGGCCCCGGAGGGAAGAGGGGCTGAAGAAGGATGCTGCCTGCACAGGGGACATCGCTGGACATCGCAGGCTTCGTTTGCAGGTAAGTGACACATAATGGACTACTATGCGATGCATAGTAGCCCATTATGTTTCTACTTTGCAGAGGAATATAGAGGAAGTAAACCCCATCAGGGTTTACTTACTTTTAATATGGTTTATCTTATACAATCTTATTCAAAACCAATTTGCAAAGGGGTAAAGGACTCTTAAACTGCTGAAACTTTTTAAGTTTTAGGGTTCAAGAAGATTATGGGAAACTTTTTATAGCTAGTGGTATCTCCTTGTATATGACACTCATTTTTATACCAAATTGACCAAACAGAACAATAAACTGAAATGTTAGCTAATATTAGATTATGCAAACAGTCCCCTGTAACATGCTCCTGGCTGCCTCAAACAAATGGGCAGATCAGATCGTAGTTGGGTGTACTGCTATCCAAATGAACAAAATGGTCTGTGGAAAAAAAGATTTTCACCAATTTCATCATGTCCTACCTGTGTCAAGGTTTACCATAGCAATATGTGAAGATTTACCCCCCTTCATTACCAGGCCATTTTCTGCTGTTGGGCACTGTGTTATTTTAACTGACATTTGCGCAGTCATGCAACACTGTACCCAAATTAAATTTATATAATTTTTTTCACACAAATAGGGCTTTCTTTTGGTGTTATTTGATCACCACTTTGTTTTTTAAATTTTTTTACGCTTTAAACAAAAAAGACCAACATTTTTAAAAAAAAAAAGCAATATTGTTTTTACTTTCTGCTATAAAGCATATCGAATAAAAAAAGTAAAAAATCGAATTTCTTCATACATTTAGGCCAATATGCATTCTACATCCTACGTTAAAAAAGCAAACATTGATTGGTTTGCAAATCTACAAACTATCATACATACTGGAATTTGTATATATTTATTTTTTTATACTAGTAATGGCTGTGATCAGCCACTTTGTGGGAACCAATGACATTAATACAGTGATCAGTGCTAAAAATATACACTGTCACTGTACTAATGACACTGACTGGGAAGGGGTTAACATTTAGGGTGATCAAGGGGTTAAATGTAAGCCTAACAGTGTTTCATTCACTCTGTGCTGTTTTTACTAAGGGATGTGCCAGTTTTTATTTCTTGTTTTGCAGGGAAACAAAAACCGCCACATCCCCGCTGACAGGACAGAGCTCTGCATTGTTTACATTCACAGAGCTCTGTCCTGTCATCCTCTTCGCAGATCAGTGGGTGCTGGTGGTTAATCATTGGTCAATCATTGGCAGGGACCCGCTGTTTGGCTTTTCCTGTGACTCACCACAGCACAGCCAGCATGCTGGCTGTGCACGCACGCATCCCCTACCTGGAAGTCCTGGATCACGTACTAGATACATGATCCAGTGCAGAGCCGCTTTGTCACCGTACTCCTAGATTAGATGGTCAGCAACCTTTAACCTTTCTACTGATCCTATAGCCTGACTTATTCCTTCTACCTATCTGTAGTCGCAGACCTGTGCAGTAAATATTGTGCATTTATTAGCAAAACAAAGGAAAAAAAATATATGATGACTTGATAAAGTATATGTGATAAATTAAAATCACACATATTTAGAACTCCAAGATGGCTCAATTGGGAAGTTTGCTTCACCAACTTATATATAAATATTCCTTAATTCAATACACCGATGTGTCTTGAAGCGCACCTCCATATCTGATCTAAAGATAACAGGTCAGTAAACGCTCAATCAGATCAGTATCTGTGATCTCAGGTTAGGCATGTCACCATGTGTAATCGATATATGTTCCCACAGGTAAGCAATATATGTTCCCTTCAGTACCTTACTTGGATAGATCAGCACTGAAACCAGAAGTAATGTCACCTCGTTTCCGTCATACTTGTGACATCACGCCCCACATGACTTCATCAGGGATAGGAAGGTGGTGACAAACACTGAACTTATAACAGTAGGTTATGTATCCGTAGCCATACAAATTAATGAATCAGCGAAGGCCATATTTGTGAAGGCCAACTCACTACTGAACAAGTGGACATATCACAGACACGGATAAATACGGCAGCGATCTATAAAATAGACCACCATACTAACTCTCTATAGAAGGCACAAGATAAAGAGTATAAGGCAAGGGAATAACAAATTTAAGTGTGAATGTTAATATAAGAAGAGTAATAATAAAAAGAGGGTATTAATCACTCTGTCACATGTCCACTATAAATGGTACAAACATATATATGTAAGAATAAAAAATAGGCAAATTCATGAATAGTGTTGAGCGAACCCGGACTGTAACGTTCGGGTCCGTACCGAACTTTAGGGTGTCCGTGGCACGGACCCGGACCCGGACATTTCAAAAATCGTTCGGGTTCGGTCCGGGGTTCTGCTATTTTACTCCACGTGTTGAGAAGCTGCAGGGCAGCCAATCAACAAGCGTTTCACTGGTTTGCCCTTAGAAGCCATCACAGCCATGCCTACTAATGGCATGGCTGTGATTGGCCGGTGCATCATGTGACCCAGCCTCTTTATAAGCTGGAGTCCCAGTGCTGCAGTCACATGCTCCTTGGGTTAGTATAGGGAAAGGTAGCTGACGGCGTGAGGGACAGATTTTAGCCATTTTAAGACCTGATCCTGCATCCTGAGATAGATTACTTTACTACTGCTGTCTGTGCTGTTGCTCTGAGGACAGATAGCAGAAATTAGAGATTTCACATACCGCTGCTTTGAGTTGCAGATCAAGCTCTGCATAGAACAACGATCGCTACGAT
>BLSH010116770.1:274897-295361 GCA_018402905.1 Glandirana rugosa
TAACCACCACTATTCAACCTGCGTAGAGTACCAAAGGTGTCCAGCGAGTATTCTTCATTACCTTCTAAAAAGTAGTCCCGGGTACTGATCTCAACTCGCTTGTGGACCTTCAAGCCCAAGACGACCAGGCAGGCTTGAAGCACTGTTTCAGGCCCAGGCCCAGGCCTGCCTTGGGCTTGCTAGCGTGCCTGTTGCTTGGGGTAACTTTAGTTACCCCTGGGCTTGAAAATCCGTGTTTTTACCGACATCCTTTCAGGACCTTTCGGGGTCTCCCGACGTTTTCCTTCATTTTACCCCCATTCCCATCCCGTTCACGGGATGTTTTTTTACCCCTGTCCCTTTATTTCCGTGCGATCGTTCGGGTTCCGTCCGGACCCGGACCCGGACTTTGTCACGAAGTTCGGACGGACCAGCAGAACCCGAACTTCCAGGTGTTCGCTCAACTCTAGTCATGGGCCCTGATGAAAAATCTTCCATTACTTCTTATGAGCGACCTGTGGAAACCATGAGATGCGTCCAACTTATCACCACCAATAAACACCTCCCGTTTGGCATGGCGACACTTATTAAAACAAAAAAATTACCCCGACCAAAACCATGAATTATGAATTTCCCTTGAGGGAGGTAGAGGCATTGATCCCTCTGCTTTCCACAGGACTCTTAAGAGGACACGGGCTGACTCATGTACAGGATCTCATACGAGAGGCCAAACCCAAAAGCCTACATAATTTGAGAGATGAATACAATCTCCCTACAATAGCCCAATTCACATGCTCCCGCGTCCTTCAATTCCCGCATAAGCACCCTATTCCAGTATTGGAGATACCAGAATTTGCATGGGAGTACTACTCTTTCCCAAAAAATTGGGCTCAATTGCACATCCCCTGTTTACAATACTCTCCAAAGGAAATTATCCTGTAGGAGAACAAACTTGATTATAAAATGGAAAACTGACTTTAAAACCTCTTATACCTCGAATCAATGGAAACACGCTTATAGGGAAATTCATAGAGCAACCCATTGTGTCAGCCATTGGGAACTGAAATTTAAGATATCCAATAGAGGGCATCTCACACCCTATAGGTTAGCCAAAATCTTTCCTGCTACCTCTCCTCTATGCTGGAGGGGCTATGGACAGATCGGCCACCTACTCCACGCCTTTGGGAATGTCCCAACTTGATGAGCTTTTGGAAAAAAGTCTTCCGAATCATATCATCCCTCACAGGAATTCTTAGGACTCCTAACCCGGGTCTAGCCATACTCCATATTGGGATTGACCACTATCCGCGCTCAGTTAGACAGGTAGCCACTCATATACTTCTAGCAGCTCGCACGACAATGCTTGAAAATAGAAGTCACAGGACTCCCCCAATATACCTGATGTTTTGAACATGGTCCAACAAAGTTATACCCTCAAACGTGCATTAGCCATCAACTCTCTCTACATGACATCAATTGAGTACAACTGGACAATATGGTCAGGGAAACCTATCTCCAAGATTTAACTCTGATTTATATGACTTAATGAGAACCCTTCTTTCCCATTTAACTTCTTCCACATTATCTAACCCTTGACATAATGGATATACCTTCAATACAAGCTTATTACATTTTGATTTTTTTTCTGTTACAAGCATTGTTGTTTCCCCGTATGTTCTCACTCAGTGGTCAATATGCATGTACCATCTTATGTATACTGAATCTGCAAGTTTTACTTACCATTATTTATAATCAATAAAAAATTTTAATGGAAAAAAAAATCCACTTGGCTTCAACTCTCAGCAGCATTCTATCCAAATCGTCCTTTTGCTGTCCCAATTAAATGTCCTGCAGAATCCAAAATTATAGACCATCGGGTTTTCCCCCATGTTTATCCCATAAGTGACTTGCTACTGGTCTATCCTTCTTCAAAAGTACATCATATACATGTTCCAGGACACATTGCCTTAGTTGTCTTACCAATATAAAATAGTGGGAAAGGACAACTGGTGACATATATAAGCCCACTGGAACTAACTAACTAGTTTTTGGTTCGGCAGGACATTAAATTGGGACAGAGAATTGGTTAAAATGTTGCTGAGAGCTGAAGCCAGATGGATTTTTAAATGGATTTTTAAATTGGGATCTGGGGCCCCTTCAGGCCTTAATGAAGGTTTCACATTTATGCCATTTATACATGAATACATTGATTATGCTTGCTGCAGTCAGATTTTTCTCTCTGTATGCATCTGTTTTGGTGATTCCCTAATAAGTAAAGTTATATGCTTGAAATGGTTAAAAGCTGGTAATAACATGCAAAGAAAATTGGTGATATGAATCTAAATATGTATGGTACAATTAAATCAATTGATAGTAGTTTGCCAATTGACCACAGGGGGAGCTCTCTTAGTATGATTCAGCTCTTTTCTGAAGTGAATTCCTGTTTGCCCCCTAGTGGTGACTAAAATATATAAATACGAGTTATAGATGACGATCACCTTCATTGCATATGTTTTGTGCTTGAACACATTTTTTCACTCCTGAAGAAGCCCTTTTATGGCTGAAACATGCTGCGTTTTGGGATTGGGATGCTCACTTTGTCATGTACTTTATATTATTTGGGGATGCAGGGTAAAATTGAAATAGTCTGGTGTGGGAGGCACTCATTAGTATGACCAGTTTTTGGACATTAGTAAGGGAATGTTTCTCCTAATGGAAATCTAATTTTGAATACTCCTACCAGATTTTTTATCCACTGCATCCGCCTGCAATTGTATGATTTTTAAATTTTTGCCAACATATGTTATTTTTAGCTATGTATATATAAAAGTTATATTTTAGAGCTTAGGGGGCTCTGTGCACAGAGAGATTGACGCGCAGCTCTTGCATTGATTTATGAGTTGTGATTCCCATGCAGTAACCTATAATTAATTTGGTTCTGGATAGTTAGGCAAATTTATTGGTTTATATACCTAGTTATATATCTAGTTATACAGTAACTAAAGACTGCATTTATAACACTCCCCCAGGAGAAACCAAATATCACCTAACGACTCCCTATGGAGTCTTGTACTGCTTGTTTGTGTCAGTCTGCATCTGACATACATTCAGAGTACATTTGCTGGTAGCGATGATAGATAGATAGATAGATAGATAGATAGATAGATAGATAGATAGATAGATAGATAAATAGATAGATAGCTAGACTACATTGCCTATTTATAACACAAAGCAGATCTTTTTGTTCACTCTCTTTTATACTCAGCAAAGTTACTCCATGCCATGGGCTGTATTTTGTGTTGCTAGGAAGCTTGGGTTCTTCTCCTGAATTTTTTCTCATTTATTTTTATTGCCCTCCCCTGGCTTCAGGACTCATAGTGCACATTTGTAAAGTACACACTTTGCATTATAAATGTGCAGAAGATTTTTTGTTTTACAGCAGAGTGGCATGACCATGTTAAGGCCATAGGTCTGCTTTAGGAATGGTCCTCTAAAAATATTTTGTACTGCAAGAATATGACATCTAATAAAAAGAACAGAGTTTTCTTGAAAGCTCGTTCTACATAATAACATTGATTAGTAAACTAACAGCATCAGCTAAATTTTCCCTTTCCCTGAACATGCATTGCAAATTTACCCGATTCATTAATTTGCAGACATTGCAGCATTTTATATTGTTTTTGAATGTAGGCAGATGAAGACCATTAATTATGCCTTGATTTACCTGACTGTTATAAACATGACTCAATGTTTTTTTATCCCTATATTGTATCATTTGCCAGGTATGACTAATGGTTGCTTTAATGCATAACCAAAATAATACTCTAATGTTATAGTATTTTTAAGTATTTTGAAAGATTATTTATAGGCTTCATTCATATCTTTTAAGATATACATCCTGTATTACCTACTTAGCAAGGCAGCACAGTGCTTTATTTTCCTCTTATCATCATGCAGGTCAATGAGAGTTACAGAAGCCATTCAACATTTTAGTGTGTGACAAAAATAGGCTTGTCATTAGAGGGAGAACCTACAAATTCATTAAAAAAATATGACAACAACATGGCACATTAAGCAATTATAAATATAAAAAACATTTAAAAAATCAGCTAAACTTTGCAATAGTCATTCAGTATGATTGCTTACTGAATATATGTGATAAATTGCCTATAAAATGCATTGAAAAAACATGATTATAATTTCAAGTGGTTCTAAAGCCTTAAGGTTTTTCATCTTAACGCCTTAAGGTGAAAAACATGTGCTGTAGCTGCCCCACAGACCCCCCCTTTTCCTTATCTGAGCATATCTTATCCAGTGATGTGCACATGCGCAGCGGCTCTATCCTCATTGGACAGATTGATAGCAGTGGGAATGATTGGCTCCTGCTGCTTTCAATAAAATCAGGTAACATGGAAGCGGGAAGAAGGGTTAAGTCCCTCTGTCTGTGTCAATGGACACAGCAGCAGGACTCGGGAGCGAGCAGGCACGGGTGCCCCCAGGGAATATCGCTTTCCCTGGGGGCACCCAATGAAGAGTAGGGGCTGAAATGGAAGAGCTACATATACTACTTTTATATCTCACACCTCCACCTTTCTCCCTACCTTCTGCTTACCCTTCTTTTCCACATCTTCCCCCTGTTCTGCCTTTCTGACCCCCCCTCCACCCCCTCCCAATCTCCACCTCCATATTCCATTTCACCAATTCCTCTCTATGACACCCAAACCAAAATGCCTAATAAGACTTTTAAGTCCCATTAAGGGACCAATGACCTTGGTTAAAAGTTGGGCACTCTGTACTACTATGATCTCAACTTGCCCCAAGGCTCCCATTTTTACCTAATGTGTCCACAGAACCCCCCCTTCCTGATAACACAACCTTTGTTTCATTATTTTATTGTTACTTGACTGTTTGTTTTTCCCATTCTAGTGTTACTAATGGTCATTGAGCTCCCACTGTAGTATTTCTTCATGACTTCCCTGCAGAATTGCCATAAGGTTTGATCGGTCAAGCATGACCTTCCTGACCCACCATGACATGGTTTTCCTTGCTTCATAACTTATAAGTGGCCCAATCCTCCTTCAGCTCTAAGACTGGTTAATATCATTATGGTCCCCTTTGTTTTTGTTTCCATATATGAAAACTCAACAGTTTTTGTGGAAGATAGTTGGTCCTGCCCCCACCCGGGCACTGCTTGCCCCCAATAGGGGTGTCCAGATGTCCTGGGGACAAGACCAGCATCACCTGTTCATTATTGAGATCCTTTTACTAATTTTTCTTACTGTTTTGCTTATTTTTTCTGTATTGTTTATACTAGCTATGTTAAGTCATGCACCAATGTACCTACCCTCATACGGACAGAAAATGGATATTGTCTTAGCTGTATAATTTTATCTGTACTTGAAAAATTTCAATATAAATATGGAAAAAGAAAGAAACCACTTTAAGACTAAATAAATGATTTGGCAAAATGATCAATTATCACCACCAAATCACTGATGCCATTGTTACATTTTGTTTAAATGGAAATTCTCAATTTCGCTCATTGGGTTGCTTAGGAGAAATTAGCTTGAAACAAAAATCCAACTTTTCTCTGCGGATGAATCCTATAGGTTTGCCACCAGTGAATGTTTGGTGAACATCACATTTGTTGTTTTATGAACAATGAAATTAATGAAATAGACATAATTGTATTTGTGTTTTTCCCTTTTTGTCAAGATACTCATTATTAGTTACATTTTTTTTTGCTTTTTTCATAAGAAACCTAATTTCCTAAAGTTTCAGGAAAATGAAAACAAATTTTTCTTAATTTCTTGTAATTACTATCATCAGATTTTATGAACAAGCTCAACAATATACAATTACCACCAAATACACTTCTAGTCACTATTGATGTAGAATCTCTGTACAGCAAGTGTATGGGCTAGTAAAATGGCACCACAATATGCAAACTTATTTATGACTGACCTGGAGGACAACTTCTTCAACAGCATACAACAAAAGCCATACAGATATTATCGCTATATCGATGATATCTTCATCATAATCATATGGACAGAAGGTAAAGAAAACCGAAAACAGTTTTACTCATTGATCAACACTTTTCACCAATCTATCAAACGAAAAATGGATTATTTTAACGCACATATCAACTTCCTAGACACTACAGTATACATCAGGGATGACAAGCTTCACACTTCAATATACAGAAAACTGATTGACCAATGCAGCTATCTCCATAATTCCAGCTTTCACCCCCAATGCACTAAACGAGCCATCATACACAGCCAGGCCATTATATATCACTGAATATGTTCATACCCAGAAAACAGAGATAAACATCTCAGAACACTAGCAGACTCCTTCCATAAAAAAGATTACAAAGACAAAGCCATCAACAACAGCATAAACATGGGCTTGAAAACCCAAAGAGAAAATCTACTCCAATACAAAGAGAAAAAAAACAAATAACCATGTACATCTAGTCATCACATACAACCCAGCACTAGAAGGGATCAAAAATATAATCAACGATTTAAAACCCTTTATAACAGAGGATGAAATGCTGAAATAAATATCCCAACAACCCCCAATATTGGCTTTCAGAAAACCACCCAACCTCAGACATAAACTAATCAGCAGGAAACGTCATTCTGATTATGAAGTAACAAATAATAGAAGCAAACCCTGCAATAAAAAAATGCTACAAACTGTGCAACCAGATCTATATAAAAGTGTCACACACACAAATGGGATCTTCAATATCTTCAATATCACAGGATCATACAGCTGTACCTCTAGTAATGTTGTGTACCTCATTCAAAGCAAAAGGAGTAGCAAAGGATCTTATGTTTGTGAAACAGGACAGAAGTTGCAAGGGAGGATGAATTTGCACAGACATATCATCAAGGAACATAAAGAAGATTTCTGCACACCTGGGGGACATCGCTTCTCACAACCGGACCACACTATAGAAGACCTCAATGTTTTGGTTCTTAAAGGGAATTTCAGAACTATCCAGGAAAGGAAAACTTTTCAACTAAGGATGATACTTCTTTTTGAGCCCAAGTTCACAGTATAGTGATCTTAGACATTGCATGTGATTTGCACCTGATCACATGCATGTCTGGGCGATGCGAGTTCAGCCATAAAGTTGTATGGCTGAACTCGCATGGGTGATCTGATTCCTGTCCGAATCCACAGTTTGCACTGCAATCTATATGTCATGAAACCATAGTAAACATTCTGTCATGTAACCTAAGCAAACATTCATGTCTTATCTGTTGCCTACCTTGCTGCATGTGTCCAGTTAAAGGCCGGGCCTCCCTCACCTGTGAGCTTTTGTAGGCCCTCCTCAGCTGGCCTTTGCCCCAGGCCTTAATTGGTAAAAGGATATATACCTGGCAGTGTAAGGCCTCATGGCTGATCAACATTTGTCCGTGTTTGGCTTGTGTGTGATTGTCTCCCTTGGTTTCTCTGTAGTTTTATCTGTGTACAGATCCTTGGCTTGTCTGACTATTCCTTTCTGCCTGATAACTCGACCTTCGGCTTGTCTTCGGTTTCTCCTGTCTTCTGGTTGTCCTGACCCTTCGATATTCTTATGACTATTCTCTCTGTTCCTGTGCTGCTGCTTCCCATCTCTCACCTGGGGCAAGCCGAGCATGAGCTAGGAGACCCTGGGGGCCGCGACCTGGATTCAGTTACAGCCAAATCCATCCTCACCACTAGAGGCTCTGGTGAACACCCACTGGCTCTTAGACTCCGCACCCTGGGGAAACCGATGCACTAGCTCCCTGAGTTTCAGTATCCGTGCTCTAGGGAGCTCTCTTCCCATATCAGCTGGTACTACTTAGCAGCAGTCAGCCATAGATCCACAACCTTGCATGCACTTCGCAACCTTGTGGTGCGCTACACTATTTTGGTGCAATTCGCACTCCAGTGGTACGCACCTGTCACCAGACCCCATTGGAGTTGTGACAGTTTGATCAGCCATGGACCCAGCTGATGTGCCACTACCTGCAGATAATCTGCTGCAGGGCATACTCTGCAGACTCGAGACCCAGGAACCTAATCAGACCCAGGTGATGCGATTCCTCCAGGATTTGGCTTTGAACAAATTCAGGCCTCCTTAGGAACCCCTGTGCAACAACCCCAACCGCCACCTGCGGCCGCACCTATTCCAGCTACAGCCGCAGCCAGAAACTCCTTGCATTTACTGCTTCCATCCCAGTACTCTGGGGACTCCAAGGCCTGCAGGGGGTTCCTTAGCCAGTGCACCATTTATTTAGAGCTCCAGCCCCAAAACTTCCTGTCCGATTGGGCCAAGGTAGCCTATATTATATCTCTCCTGTCTGGCAAGGTGTTAGCCTGAGCCGTCTCCTTCTGGGATAATCATGATCCAGTGGTTTCTAGCTTGTCTAGCTTCTTGAAACTCTTTTGGAATATCTTTGAGGAACCAGGTCGTGTCTCCTCAGTGGCCAGCGCCCTTTTACATTTCCATCAATAGTCCGCTTCTGTAGGATAATATGCGCTTCATTTTTGTACATTGTCTGCTGAGCTGAGCTGGAATAATGAGGCCTTAGTGACAACCTTTTTACATTGCCTTTCTGACAAAGTAAAGGATGAGTTAGCAGGGAGAACCATTCCTGCTGATCTGGACGGGGTCATCTCCTTGTGTAACCAGATCGACATCGGTTTTCAGGAGAGGTCCCTAGAAAGAAAACCCCAGCACTTCCCAGCCCTTAGGCAGCCTGAGCTCCCCTCTCTACATATCGAGGAGCATCCTCTGCCAGCTGAGGAACCCATGCAGCTGGGCCAGACCAGGCTATCTTCCGAGGAACGTGCTAGGCGCAGAACTTTGGGCCTGTGCCTCTATTGTGGGGGCAAAGGTCATTTTCGTGATACTTGTTCACTTCGCCCGGGAAAACGCTCAGGTCCAATACATCTGGAAGGTGGAGTATTGGATCCAGAGGTATCACCTTCACCTCCTCGTCTTCTTGTTTCGGTGTCCCTCCATGTTGGCGCTTCCTCTTGTCCGGTCATGGCATATCTGGATTCCGGGGCTGCTGGCAATTTCATGAACTGGAGAACTGCATCTTCATTGGGACTTACCCTTTCGCCCCTCGCTACCCCAGTGACGGTATCGACGATTGATGGCACTGATTCGCACTCCAGTGGTACGCACCTGTCACCAGACCCCATTGGAGTTGTGACACTATGAACTGATCTGGGGGTATCATTAACGTTGTATTGAAACCAACAGCAGTTCACAGAAGGCAAGGTGAACTGCCTGTGGGAGAGATGCGATGTGGGAATCGGCACTGGAATCAGGATGTTCCCTCATCGCTACAGTGTGAACCCAGATTGACACAAAAAATAACGGCCTAAATTTAGATATGGGTTTCCTTACCAATTATCCTGCAGTTTTACAACCCCCTCTGTGTCCATTATCCTCCCAGTCTATAGCTCTCCCTCTGTCTTATCTCACTAACTATGCTAGTTTTATTACCATTGCATGCAATGTGTGTTTGTTTTTCCTTTTTTCCTTTCCTTCAGAGATTGTGTTTCTTTAACATTCTGAAAAAAAATATGTAATGTTTGTCAAACATACTTATGCTCAACGCAACACCTCTCAAAAATGTAAAAAGATATGAAGAAAGTGATTAGATGCAGCATGTCCCAATTTTAATTTAAATGTATAATTAAGACTGGGTATATTTTTAGTGGAGGTGGATGGCTGATCAAAGGAAAGGAAAGGAATGGAAAGGAAAGAAAAGTTTCCTTATATACTATTTGATCCAGAGCATTTCTGCATCTTTGAATATCTGTGAATAATATGGGAGAATTAGATGATGACGTATCAAATGTACTAATGTTAATACCATTTGGAATGGTAATTTGATCTTGGTTTAAATGTTTGTCTTTTTCTTTTGTTATTGTTTTTTTGGTTGTTTCTGTAGTTTGTTATAAAGGAAAAAAAAAATAAAAATAAAATCTGAATAAAAAAAAAAAACACTCATCAAGACTAGCTACTGGTTTGTACTATCCCAACTCAACTCAATGCATTCTGTTAGCTTTTGGAACACAGACAGATGATCAAATGATAGTTTGGAACAGGAAATCTGCAATGTATGTGACTCTTGTGTTTCTGCCATTGAATGGGATTTTTTTTTCTTTACTGTAAACACATACTTGGCAGTAATAAAGGGAAGCTCGGGCTCATGTAGAATGATATTTTTATAATTCCAAAGTTGCAAATACATTTAATGATATGTTGTTGTTTTAGTTCTAGGTAAATGTATACTTTCACATTATTATCATATTTTAATTGTTTGATAAATCATCTTCCATTATTTTCCCAAATACTTTTGGGCCACCACTTAGACTATTAATTTTGCCTGCTATCTTAAACATTTTAATGAACTACCATGACTTCAGCAAGGCATATTAGGATATAGTACAATGGTTTCCAACCTAATGCAATTTCTGTATGATGTACTCTCAATCTTAGGTGCCTCACATACCTGTATTATACATAAATGTATGTTTATCAAAGTTAAATAAACAATAAAATATACATTTTTTTCACTTTCACCATCAACTCAACTCTCACATGTATCAACTTTAAGCTTTCACAAGCAGGGCCCTCTGAACCCTCTTGTATTGTAACTGTACTGCTTCCCTTTAATTTGTAAAGTTGACTTCAAATTATTGGTGCCATATAAACCCTGTATATTTAACAATATAATAATGTGAGCCAGTAAATAGAGAAAGCAGTGAATGAGTGTTCTTGGTGTTTTTCTCTTGCTATGTACAAGCACTCGGTTAATGTTCTTCATCTTCTGTGTCAATACAGATGAAAGATCAATAAACACCAGCCTTTTATAATAAAGGGTTTCCTTTTATTTAATCCATATAAAATACACCCACAAGTTCCTGACACATTCCTGATGGAACACCTTGCTTAGTTATAACATTTTTTATCTTGACTAAATAGGCCTGCAGACTATGAAGAACATCCTTGATTAAAATAACTAATAAGGTCATCTAGAACGTGGTGTACAATATTAGTAGACTGCATTCTATTGGATTTAATATATATACGTGCAATGCTGGTCAGACAAAATGACCTCTGCCCTGTACTACTTTGTCAAAGGGTCTGTTTAATACCAGATCTTTATTAGCCCTAAATTACACTATGTTGTCAATATCACAGTGTCAATTGTGCACTGTCCATAATATTTTTAAAAGTATTAAGGGTAATGATTAGATTTTTTTCCTCTCTTGAAGAATTACTTTTCCATGTTTAAATAATATCCACTGAAACATTCAAAACCCCAGTTAATAAATATCGGTAACAAGCAGGAATATAAAACTGATTCAACACATGTGTTTACATTTGTCTTTTTTCCACCTATTTCCCATTAATGTTACTACAATGTTTCCATTCAAGAACAAACACTAAGACAACCCATACATGCCTCATTTTTTTTTTGTTCAAGCCACTGGTTCTTCAATTCACACACTTGGGGTGGATGGGGGAATCACCCCCACTGTGTTATTGTATCTTGACAGTGGGACGGCTTCCTCGGTTATAGCCAGCACCACTGATTGATCTGGAAAAACCTCATACATGGATCAAAATTCAGCTGGTCCCTGCTGAACAGGCCAAATTTCAATCAATGTATAGCCAGCTTAAGAAACAGCAGCCAAAAGGTCACAAGAGATTGTTTACCCCTGATGCATTAACATGCCCTTTGCTAAAATGCATTGTTTTCAATATGGCCTGTTAACAATGATGCATGAAATCAATGAAAGCACTAAATGTGTATTTTGCCATTCAAGAACAGATGCCTACCTGTTATTCATTTGTATTACAATACGTAACTTTATTCAGGCAATCCCTGGGACCTGATATTGCAGTCTATTATCAGAAACCATTCTTTAGTTACTGGAGTCATCTCATCCTGCATCATAGATTTCTATAAAAAGCTTGTCCACTAGAAAAGTCCATAGTCCAGATTTATGCAGTATAGTGGTTCCAGGAACATATTTTTTGGCAGTAATAGGATTCAGCACTAGGACTTATAAATCGAACTGAGTAGAGAGGAACATTGTAAATACATGACCATGCAGGATAGGGGGGTGGGGCAGCTCAATAACAGTTATATGCAAGTGCATGTATACTTTTAGGTCAAGTGAATACAATCCTAACACAATAGGCCCATTTCACAAAACTAAAACACCAAGATAAATATCTTTAATTTTAAAAAGTGGCAATTAGTTACAGTTGAGGCCAATGAAATGTTAAAATGTGACAACTACACGCCATCCTTTTTTGGTGGATGGGGACCTCTTTCTGGATTGATACCTATGGGAGGACATTCTGTGTTATATAATAGGTAGAAAAATGACCCAATGTGGTGTCACTGTTTTCAATAATAACCTATCTATTCGGTTAAATTAATCTAGCTGATTATAGCTAAAGAGGAATACAGATATACACCTAGCACCATACGCGCAGGCATATTATGCATGTGCGGGTGATGTGGGTGTATACGTGAATAGCACACTGTCCACACTAGTAAGTACTATCTGGCGCTATCCAGGTAACTGGAATCTCATAAACACGATTTAAAACCAAATCAAAATAAAATATATGGTAGCGATACAGTAAGTGATTTTTCTTCTTCCCCCTTTTTTTCTTCTTTTGTACAAGTATACCTTCCCATGCCTGCCCAGGGGGAACATTTAAGGGTCCGTGTGCTGGATCTTATGGGTTGCACCCCTTAGGTGAGGTCCATCATTTAGCCAAATCTAATATATGTACCTATATACTGAATTACTGATTGTCTATTATCACCACTATTTTGGTTTTCTGCTACTCCTTTTGTTATATCTATGTATATGTTAGAAAATAATGTAATTATTTATGCTTCTAGCTGAATAACTGTGCACTCTCCCTTGAAGAAGCGGGCAATCCGCGAAACATGTCGGGAAGCACATAAGACTATTCAGTGAATAATCAAAGTGCTCTTCAATTTCCACTATGTATATGTGGAATAGTCAATTGTATACATGGTAACACTAGTTGTTGTCCTTGTTTTTTTAAACACAAAATTTGTATGTGGTCTTTTTTGTACTATATATGTCTCAATAAATTTGTTATAATGTTTTTAAAAAATGGAGTATGTAAGTCTATTGTGGTACCATTAAAATGCCACAGCCCCATTCATTTGTAGTCCTATTTGTATTGATATAGAGATGTAGGTACCTTTATTGATTATCTGAACACTCACCTGAGCCCAGATCTACTAAAATGTGATGTGGCTGAAAATAGAGTGCCTTAGGTTGGTGTTAAAGCTTTGTAAATAGTAAATTGAGTCTATTATGCATTTGAGCATGTAAATGTGGTGTGAATCCAGCACTGAGTAACACAAGGGCTCACAAACGTTTAACAGTCCAAGGCACTGTTTCCAGACATACAAGCGTCGTTTTCAAATTAAATTGAACTCAACTAGAAAATGTACATTTTTAAAAAAATAAAAATATTTATACTGGTGTGTAAGTTTTGTAAATTGAGCTCTGAGTAATTTTATTTTATTCTTCCACTAGAGGGTGCCACCTGAAACAACATTCTCATCTTGCATGTGTGATATATACCATTCCTCTCCAAAATTACATCCTCTAAAATGAGTCCATCCAATATCTACTCTAGTTAAGCTTCCTGCCATTTTTAAAAACTCTACAGAAAGGATTAATGCAATGTATAAAAAAAATATATATTTTCCTACTACAAAAAAAGTGATTTTTTTTTTCAATAATTCCCCTTCATTTTAGCATAACCTATGATAGCAGGTATATTGTAAGCCAATGCTAATCAGCAGCTGCAAATTAGATTTACATATTTGAGGTTGTCTTAGATTTTCCTTATTGTCATTTTTATTTATTGGCATATGACAAAACCTTATGCTGGCATACTATTTCATAAATCAGGAGCCATAGACACTAAAAAAAACAGTAGGTCACAAGAGAAAAGGAAAGACAGATGTATTCGTTCTCATTAAATGCACTTTTCACGCCATTCTTCATACTAATACATAACTAATACATCACAACCTGAATTAAATATGTAAAGAAACTACCCAAACATGAATAAAAAATAGATTTTCCCCACAAAGAGATCATTTAGGCTACAGAATGCAAAATACACATTTTGTAACACACAAGGTGTCCACTGTAATTTCCAAAGATTGGCCTAATTTAACTTTTGTACAGTTTCCATCCTTTAAACATGACTTCTATTAAAATAAATTATTTTTATTGCAATTTGTCTGCTATTTGATATGGTGATTAAGGATAAAGTTCAAGTTCACTGCCACCATGGGTTTGCAGCAGATGCGCCATGTTTGAAATTGGCTATCCCAGCAAATGAATGTGGAAATTTACCAGACCAAAATACTTACAACTGTAATGCTATGCTCTGCATTTGAACTTAGGTCAATTTACTTTAGAAGAGACAGTAAGGATGTTTTTGGATATACCAGTCCCCTCCTTATAAAAGAGTGAGGTTACAGCAGCCATATTGACAATCTGCTTTAGCTGTGTTTGGGAATGCATAGGGATAAATCAGTGAAACACTGACAGCTCTGTTAAAGTAGATTTAAATCCTTACTGAATATCATGCTGGTAGCAAATTGTGTCACCATACATAACCACTTGCTGCCTAGCATACATTTATAAATGTCCTGGGCAGCTAGAAGTTGCAACCCTGAACCTGGTGCAGTTTTTAAATACAGCAATTGGCTTTGTTGTATAAGTGATCTTGGGAGCTTTACATCCCAATCACTTTTACAGCACTGCAGAGCCGTCCCTCCTGCCACCACCCATCTTTGCAGTACAAAGTCAGATTGGCTGCCCACAGAGAAGATGGAGGAACATCCATTCCCCGATCTGCCCTGTGACAAATGAAGCTGAAAGAGTTCATCACTTCCAGTTTCAGTGCTATCAAACCCTGGCTGTTACAGCTAGGGAAGAAGTCGATCAAATGTTATCTGAATTTAATCAGCTGCAAGGGGGCTTGTTCATCCCTTGTGATAGCAATAAAGTTAAATGAAAAAAAAGTAAAATGTATAAAAATGTAAAATGTATAAAAAATGTAAATTAAATAAATGAAAATGTAAAAGCACCCCCTCCCTCCATGTTCACATGCAAATTAAAACACGCCCATGGTCCAGCACACAGGTGATTGTACCACATATGTATCACAGTGAACATTGGAGTGGGAGCAACCATTTTAGTTCCATAGCCCATGTTTAACACTCAACTGATAACCTGTAAAGGCTTTTAAAGTGTTGCCTAGGGACGACTTTAGGTACCATAGTTTGCCACCATTTCAGATGGCATGTGCACTTGTAAATCTTGTCTATTTACGTGACACAACATCATATTTTATATTTTACCAAAAATCCCTGTTGGAGAGGTTGGTATGCATAGACTTTTCTGGAAGCTTATTGTAGGTTGCTTTTAATATAAGTTTTCAAGGGCACTTTTACCCCCTTCCTGCCCAGGCCAATTTTCAGCTTTCAGCGCTATCACACTTTGAACTACAAATGCGCGGTCATGCAACGATGTACCAGAATTACATTTTTATCACTTTTTTTCACAGAAATAGAGCTTTATTTTGGTGGTATTTAATCATCTCTGGGTTTTTTTATTTTTTGCTAAAAAATATGAAAAGACCAAAAATTTTGAAAAACAAAAAAGTTTTTGTAAGTTTCTGTCAGAAAATGTTGTAAATAAGTAATTTTCTCCTTCACTGATGCACGCTGATGAGGCTGCACTGATGTACACTGATAGTCTGCACTGATGGGCACTGATGAGGTGGCACTGATAAGCACTGATGAAATGGCACTGAAAGGCACTGATATGCAGCACTGCTGAGCACTGATAGGTGGCAATGATGGGCCCCGATAGATGGCATTTATGGCCAATGATAAGCAGAACAGATTGGTGGCACTGATGAGTGGCACTGATGAGCAGGCACTGATTGGCACTGAAAGGCAGCACTGACTTGCATCACTGATGGGCACAGATTGGTCTCATTGATGGGCACAAATTGGCGTCACTGATGGGCACAGAATGGCATCACATATGGGCACAGACTGGCATCACTGCTGTGCACTGTTGGGGATGCACTGATGATCAGTGCTCTGATTATCTGTTTAGGTCTCCTCTGTTAACACACTGTCAGTGTAAGATGAGGAGAGCCGACAACCAGCATTTCCTTGTTTACATGTGATATGCTGTGATTGGACACAGCTGACCACATGGGTAAAGAGCCGCATCATCGGCTTTTTACCAAGATCGGGGTCGCGCTGTGTCACAGTGACATAGCACACCCGTGATCACAGCGGCGCATGCCCCCTTGGGCACACAAGTGCAGTGAGGCTGGGGCGACATCATATGACGTCGTGCCAGAGCAACGGACCATGAATTGTCTATAAGGCGAGCTGTAGTTAGTTAAAGCAGTTATTCCCAGGAATCAGTGTAAGTGTGTCGCTGTTAGCTAGTAGAGTTCTGTAGGGCATTTTTACTTTTTTTTTTAGGTGTATTTAAATGTAGCCAAATAATGACTACTGCATTTTCCCAGAAAATTTCTAAAACTTAGAAATACAGGAGAGCTCCACAATCAAATTACATGGAGTTATACATTTAAGCATTAATATTCGGATCACATTTACTCTTCAAAAAAGAATATACTATGCAAGATCTTTTCAAATGTCTGAATTGTTTAATTTAAATATTTATTTGGACCCTATTATTGTCAATTTAAGCATATATTCAAGGCAGGCCATTTCTAGAATACTACAATTATTACACTATCAAGCCAATGAAGTATAATATTGTAAATAAAGAGGTTTAAATGTTGCAACACAAAGGAGGCAGGGATCAGATTCTTTCAGTTAAATTAGCATGTAGTTAAAAACAATCAACAAAACTGTTTTAGTGGACACAGTGCCTAACCATTTTTTGGCTTGGGGTCATTTATGGCTAGATGCCCAGTTCAAATTTAGCAATTTAAGCTTGTGATGGATTTATTACTTTATTACTAATTTGCATGTCTAAAAAAATATTTTAAGGAAATATAAAGCTTTTATTTGTAACACTTTATGGTTTTAATAAAAAACTTAATTAAAAAAAATAAATAAAAAAATAAGCACAAGGGACATTATTCACCTTCAGCGTGATGTATCTTTACTCACTTTTTACACTTTTTTGGTGAATGGGTTGAGGTACTATGTACCCCATATTCATTCACATGAGGGATAGGATCTGGGAGCCCCCTTGTTAAAGGAGGCTTACAGATTCCAATAAGTCCCCCACCCATGGACCCCCACAACCACTGCCGAGGGTTGTGTGGAAGAGGTCCTTGTCCCTATCAACATAGGGACAAAATTCTTTGGGGTGGGGGCAGAGCCCCCCTGCCCCAAAGCACCCCATGATGTCACCCCCATGATGAGGGCATGTGACATGGTGTGGTTCAGAAGGGGGGCACTCACTCATCCCCTCCCTTTCCTGTATTTTGGGGACCCCACTGCATTGTTTTAAAATTTTGACATAGGTTTCCCCTTAAAATCCATACCAGACCCAAAGGGACTAGTATGGATTGGGGGGACCCCACACTGTTTTTTTCTGAATTTTCTATTGCCGGAATTTTTTTTTCAGTTCAGCTCTCAGCGGGGAAGCCCACTTACAGCGGATGAGTAGGGTTGAGCGAACCCATGGATGTTCAGGTTTGATGGGTTCGGCCAAACTTCGGAAAAAAGTCTGGGTTCGGTACCGAACTTGACCCGAACTTTACCCCGAACCCCATTGAATTCAATGGGGACCCGAACTTTTGGCACAAAAATTACTGTAAAAGAGTCCTGGAAAGTGCTAGAGGGCTGCAAAATAATTTTAGAACAATAATCTGTCCCTTAAAGCAACAGCAGGAACCTGACCCTATAGAACTAGAAGATGATTTTAGAACAATAATCTGTCCCTCTATGCAGTAGACTCTACCTAGTCCAGTCAGATCGTTCTGTAATGCAGGATAAGATCTGCAATCTGTCCCTAAAAGCAGTAGTAGTAGTAATCTCTACCTATCTATCTATCTGCAATCTGTCCCTCACAGCACCGGCAGCATCCTCTCCCTACACTACCCAGAGAGCATGTGACATGCAGCACTAAGTGACTTCAGCTTATAAAGAGGCTGGCCAATCACAGCCATGCAATTAGTAGGCATGGCTGTGATGGCTTCTAAGGGCAAACCAGTGAAACGCTTGTTTCAATTCAGAAGATCATTTTTTGCCCAATCTGAATTCTAATCATTCCAAAAATGTGGAATTCATTAGAAAATTAATAAATGTATTAAAATGTAACTAAATAAAATGGAATTAAATGGGTTCTGAATCAACTAAATTAGTAACATAACAAATCTATCCAGAACAAAACAAATATTTCTGTTCTGTGTATGTCTATTCCACCACGACCCAAAGGCGTTCTATTGGATTGAGATCTGGTGACTGTGGAGGCCATTGGAGTACAGTGAACTAATTGTCATGTTCAAGAAACCAGTTTAAGATGATTTGATCTTTGCAACATGATGCATTATCCAGCTGGAAGTAGCCATCAGAAGATGGGTACACTTTAGTCATAAAGGGATGGACATGATCAGCAAGAATACTCAGGCATTTAAACTATGCTTAATTGGTACTAAAGGGCCCAAAGTGTTCCAAGAAAATACCCCCCACAGCATTACACCACCAATACCAGCCTGAACCATAGATACAAGGCAGGATGGATCCATGCTTTCATGTTGTTTAAGACAAATTCTTTTTTTTTTTTAACCATAGATTTTTATTGAAAAAAGTAACAACAAAATTAGAGTTGTTTGACAGCTGAATACATCGAGTTACAATTTTAAAGGAAACTGGTAGAGTTGCATATAGGTGACAACTTACATCATTGTGGAGGGGGAGAGGGGGGGGGGGGGTTTGAAAGAAAAGAAAAAGAAGGGGGGGGGGAAGAGAAGGGGGGTGGTAACAGAACAGGGACCGAGGTAGTCTGGGCGACACTCATTTGATAGAACTCAAGAATGACTCTGCTTGATGGTGAGTTCTCCTTGTTGGAGATCAAGGGCAGATGTCCCTTTTGTTGGTAGCAAACCCTCTCTCACTGGGAGTCGCCTCAGCCACCCCTGATGGGAACAATCTGTGGCTGAGTTGCAAAAGGTGCTTGTGGACGCCCTGACAGGTATTTTGTTGATTGAGGAGAATTGTTCTATTGGTAATGGGTGTCGCCCTGTCTCCTCTTGAGTTTAACAGTCATAACTTTATTGATCATCATAACATAATGCACATGTGTCTGCTACTTAGTAGTACCCTTGGTTTTATGTTTGTTGTAAAGATTCATATACTTTAACCATTTTTATCTTCTTTGCTTTAATGTACTTTTCATTGCTGGGGTCATAGTGAGGGTTTGGTCTCTGTGGGTGTTAGTTTTTAATCTGTGAGATTGGATTTACTAGAGGACAGCCATGGACGCCACTTAGCTTCGAAGGACTGGGCTTTATTGTCTTTAAAGGCTAACAACTGTTCCATTTTACATTGGGTATTCACTCTGTTGATAATTTCCTCAATTGTAGGTGATAAAGGAGTACGCCATTTACTAGCTAGTGCAATTCTGGTCGCAAAGAGTGTGTGGAGTATTACTATCCTGGTAGATGGGGGAAAGGCGTCTATACCAATAGACAAGAGTGCCAGTTCTGGGGTGATGTTAATTGTAAATCCTGCTACTTCTGTAAGGAGATCTGTAATGCTGTTCCATAAATCGTGGATAATGGGGCATTCCCAAAACAGGTGCTGTAAAGAGCCTTTGCTCTTGCAGCCTCTCCAGCATAGCGGGGAGATGCGCGGATTCATAAGGTGTAGACGGAAAGGTGTAAGGTAGTACCTGTGTAATATTTTTTGGGAGTTGTCCCAGTGGTTTACACATGCTGACGCTTTCGCATTGTACTTAATTGCTGCCGCTCATTGGGCTAGTGGGTATTCAGCTTTTAATTCTTGTTCCCATCGACATATTGCTGGGATTTTTTTATTTGGGGGGTGGTAGTTACAGAATTTGTAAAATAGGGAGATTCCCTTTTTTTGGGTAGGAGATCTACCATTGAGAAAATTCCATAACTTGGTCGGGATGACCACAGTAGATTTTGGGATAGCTTTGTGGAGGGATTTGATTTGGGCGATTTGGTGTTGGTCAAGAGGGGATTGATCATAGAGTGCATCTGTGTCGAAGTTGATCCCTTTTTTGGACCATCTACGGGTGGAGAAGTTGGGTATTAAGTGTTCATACGTAGCCAAAGGGGCGTTTATTGGGGTAAGGCATTCTTCCTGGAGGTGCTTGTTGGATAGTGAGTTCCAAGCGTCAATTGTTGCCCGGATGGTGT
>BLSH010116770.1:330787-355921 GCA_018402905.1 Glandirana rugosa
GCATTCGCAGACGCAAGCCCGTATACGTATACACCCCCACCCCCCAGGAGTTTAAAAAACCCCCCCTAAAACACAAACCCACATTGAAATAAAAAACGTGTTTTTTGTAAAAAAAATGAATTGAAAAAAAAAGGTAGTGAATCCCCTGTTTTTCAGGGGATACACCACAAAAATACACTGTCCAAGAAAAATAACTCTGTACGTCCCAAATTGGAGAATTGTTGGCGGGATATCTGTTTACTGCAGATGTCCCGCCAACGAATTAAGACCCTCCTGCAGATAACTGCAGGAGGGTCTTAGCGCCCAGGGCGCGCGGGACGCCCCGCGCGTGTGCCCTGACATTGTCTATAGGGCGGTTGTTAAGAGGTTAAACCCTGCATGTCTCAATAAAAAGAACCTGTCACATAAAAACACCACATAGGGGACTTTTTGTCCCCTAAGTGATGGAAAAAAAAAGTTAAGTAAAAAAAATGTTTTTTGTGCAAAAAATAAAGTTACACCCAAACACAAAATCCCCCCCAAAAAATTTGAGGACCCCCCACCCCCACATATGCACATGCCCGAACGCAGACGCTTACGTCGGGGCACTTACGCGTGAAAATTTTGATTGCGATACACATGTAACCTATCACCGTGTACACCAGAGTGAGAGCAATAATTCTAACCCAAGACCTCCTCTGTAACATTAAACGAATACCTATAGGGGGCTTCTGAAGTGTCACCTATCAGAAAATATAGGGTACGGAGTTTGGAGCCATTGCACAGGGTGCAGAAAAATTTAAGGTTAGGCATGTTGGGTATCTCTTTACTCGGTGCAACCTTGCCTTTTATATTTTACCAAACATGTGGCTAACTAATTGTATTTGGGTGCCCTTAAACTCATGTTAGTGTGTTTTTTACTGAAAAATTGTGTTTCCTAGACCGTTGAGGTAATATCATATGACATAAAAAATTGGAACTACCACTATTTTATTCTCTAGGGTGTCTGCTTTCATAAAATATATAATGCTTTGGGGTTTTGTGTAATCTTCAGGCCTAAAATTATTTTTTAAACATGTGTACAAAAAAAACACAAAAAACTGCTCTGGCAGCGAAAGGGTTAAATTAAGTCCCAACACTTCATGCATAATGCATCATTTTCCAAAAGGTTAATCTTTATGGCAACACACCACCGGAACAGATCTTTCACTGCCACTAAAAGATATCCAATAAAGACCATAAAATCAAAGAGGAAGCACAAAACTGGAGAGTGCAAGCTCTAGTGCAGCCCTGCATGGTAGCCAATCAGCTTCTAACATCTCAATTAGGCTTTGACATAAAAACCTGGGAGCTGATTAGTTTCTATGCAGAGCTGCACTGGATTTTGCACTTTCCAGTTTTAGTAAATCAACCCCATAGTATAATACTGCTAAAAAAGGCTTTGGTATATTACCAGCAAACAGACTCACATAAGATAAGTATTGTTTGCACATCGTATGATGACATCAGACTGTGTGCCCCGCCCAATGCATTTTTGTTAGAATGCAGTGTTCTACAATGCACTGCCATGGATACAGTTGAATAAATGTACTTTTAAAAGGTAAAAAAATGCATTTTACCAACACATTGCAGCACAATGCATAGAAGCATAAAAGAGCAATGGCAGAAAAAAGACCATGTCCATCAAATAAGCACAATTTAATATAGATCTATGTTTGCCCAAAGCATGTTTGAATTCACTTACTACTGTTTATTTCAAGCATTAACTACCATTTTGGTAAAATAATACTTTCCAAGATTCATTTTGATCTTTTCTCCTGCTAGTTAAAGGGCATGTCTCCATGGGCTTAAAGTGGTTGTAAACTCAGAAGGATTTTTTTATCTTAATGCATTCTATGCATTAAGATAAAATGCCTTCTGTGTGCAACAGTCTCCTTCAGCCCCTCTAATACTTACCTAAGCCCCATCTCTATCCAGTGATGTCCACGAGTGCCTCAGCCATCTGGGACTCTCCTCCTGATTGGCTGAGACACAGCAGCAGCGCTATTGGCTCCTGCTGCTGTCAATCAAAGCCAGTTAGCAAATCAGAAGAGAGAGGGGGCAGGATTGAAACATTGCTCCATTTCATATGGACACAGGGAGCTGGGACTTGGCTCAGGTAGACCCCATAACAAGCTGCTTGCTGTGAAGGCACTCGGCAGGAGGGAAGGGCCAGGAGAGCTGAAGAGGGGCCCAGAAAAGAGGAGGATCTGGGGTGCTCTGTGCAAATTTACTGCACAGGGCAGGTAAGTATAGCATGTTTGTTATTTTTGGAGAAAAAAATTAGACTTTTCAATCACTTTAATCTTAGGTTGTCAGAACCTGGATCACCTGCTGGTGGGACTGTACAGAGTGGAAGATTGCCACCCAGTGTCCACCAGTAAATTCCAGTAATTAGTTTCCACATGATATGGCTGCTTAGAGAGTATTTAGGTCGCCCCCTACTAGTTCCTCATGTTCCAGTGTTTTGCTGCTGTCAGATTCTTAAAACGTATATAACCGCGCTACCCTGTGGGATAAAGGAAGTATTTATCTGGACACAGCTGCAAAACGCAAAGTGGGGGAATAGCCACTAGGGGACACCAAATAAAACAAAAAGTCCTGCGCTTGTGTCATAAACTCAAACAAAGAAAATCAAAATGTAAAATCAATATGTGTTTAAAGTGAAAAACTGTCTGCACCCCAAACTCATTTAAGTGAGACAAAAAACATAAAAACTTGCAAAAACATAACAATTGAATGTCTTCCAAAAGATAAAAGTCTATAAATTGTGAATGTTGTGTTCAAAATTCCAAGATATATGGTAAACTTCCAGGTGTAATGACACCAAAATAATTCATGTGTAGAGTCCTTCACCACACCAATCCAAAAGTGCACGGTTCCTCCACCAGACAACAATTCCCCTTACCAGAGCTCCTTGACCCCCTATTACGTAGGGTCAATACGCACTTGTGTGGACACAAAGCCTCCACTCAGCCTCTGGCAATGGATGTTCGATGTTTCAATTTTCAATACTTGTCATGGGGTCCATGCAACAATATGGAAGAAAGACCGCAATAGTGTAATACCATTTAAAAACAAGCACGTTTAATGAGTAATATTGCACTTACAGAAAGTCCAAGAACAGCAGACATTGAATATCCAAGTAGTAAAAAAAGAGTAGCGGTGGGATCCGAAGCAGCACTGCAGCTCTATCGATTTCGTCCCAATGGACTTCATTTGGAGCTTGAATGCTGCTCGTTTCCACCGCCATTATATAAGAATAACAAATGTCCCCATTGGTCACTCCAAGATCCCGGTCCTCCTGTCAATCACCCAACCTCCAATCACCAATCTCAAAGTCTCAGAGGCGTCACTTCCTTATTCCTAAGGTGTCAGTAAAGGATGTACTAAACTGAGGATGAGAGCGAGGTTAACCACATACCGCACATGCGCTACGTCCGTTCGTTCATGCGTTACGTTCCTTGTCAATTTCCTGACCGGCCCCAATGCACTGTGATGTATTATGGGGATTGTTGTTTCTCCTGGCTTAATGAAACATACCAGCAGCATGCAAGAATAGCCTCTAGACGGCCGGAATCATGCAAAAGACCAATGGAACGTAAACAATTTACAACAAATTCCCATACTTCCAAACTAATAGTTAAAACTAAGTCTCCATATGGATTTAACCATAATGGACTATACCCAAAAAATTATAACTCCACATGACCTATACCATTGCAACCTTGAGGCAGGATCCTTAAATTGGCCATATACTGATAGATCTCCATAAACTAATGAATGTGAACGTTTATGTGAAAAATAATGTTTAAAAAGGAAAAAAATCCTAATAAAAAGTGATAAAAAATATGACAGGAAATAGCAATCATAAGGTAGTTGATTCGATCTGAAAAAACCTTTAGGCATAAGATTTATGTCCAATGTCTATGTCGAGAACAGTGATACCTTGTATGACAAGCTCACTAAATAAGATATAACTGATGTAAAAGCTAATTGTTATTAGAACTGAGGGGGAAAAAAAACAAAAACGCAAGAATGTAAAAGGGAGGAGAGGGGCCCTAGAAGAAGGCATTCTTAATATAAAGGATTGAAAATCGACGTACCAACAACTGAATCAATACCCATATAATAGATTGTATCAGGAAAAAATCTCAAATTCACTGATCTATTCAGGAATTATCAATGAAGCAGTTAACGTCGAGCTCTACATTCAACCCAGCGGGGGAGTGGCTTTTGAGAAGATAAATCCATTTGGATTCTAATCTAGAGAGCTCTCTTACTTTCAAACTTCCTCTCCAGTGGGATATGAAACAATCTATGGCCACAAATAGGGTCCCAGAAGGATCCCCATCATGGACCCTATCGTAGTGTCTGGACACACTATGGTCTTTGAAGCCTTTCCGTATATTGGCCAAATGTTCGTTCAGCCTCACGTTCAAGGCTCTAGTGGTACGGCCCACATGGGCACTGCAACATGTAGACCACACGTGTAGTCCTGCAAGTGATAAAGGACTTGATACTGTAATTCCGACCGGTAACTGTAGAGGAAAAGCTTTCAATTTTCCTTGTACGACAAGAATTAAGGCTAAAGGCTTGACAACCCCCACATTTATAATAGCCCTTAAGGTCATGAAACCTATATGGGCCCTTAGTGGGATCAATGACATTTTGTACAAGTACACTCTTCAGAGCAGGGACACCTCTATAAGTAACCTGTGGATGAGGGGGCAAAACTGATCGTAAAACATTATCGTTCTGTAATAGATGCCAATGTGTATTAAAGGTGCTCTTAATTGCTCGGTGTTGAACTGAAAATTTTGTGATGAATGCATAATCCTGTTTCCGTCTATTGGGGTGATCACTCCCCCTATCTCTCCTGCCCAGGAGAATGTCTCTATTAGTGCTCCTCACATTACAGACCATATCCTGTAAATGATCTGAATCGTACCCCTTATCAGTAAATCTCTGGGCCAAGGTTTCCACCTGGGTATCATAATCGCTGTCTTTAGTATAATTTCTCCTAATACGGAGGAATTGACTTTTAGGAACTCCCTCTTACCAGGGCTTATGGTGACAGCTGTCCCTGGAAATGAAGGAGTTCCTATCGGTGGGTTTGAAGTAAGTAGATGTCATCATTTTTCTCTCTTCAATTTTGATATTCAAATCTAAGAAATGTACTTCTGATTGGCTCATCTCAAAATTCAATTGGATACCCCTATCATTCTGATTGAGGGACTCAATAAACCCCATTAAGGAGTCTCGGTTCCCTTTCTATAGGAGGAGGACGTCATCAATATAGCGAACCCAGAACACCAATTCTGGTCTGTTCTGGGTATCGATGACGTCCTCCTCCCACCTGGCCATGAATAAATTGGCGAGGCTAGGGGCGTACTTAGCGCCCATAGCCACCCCCCTATTCTGTAGGTAATAGCTGCCCCCGAACCAAAAATAATTGTGTGAGGCAGCGAACTTAATTAAGGTTAATATAAATTCACGTTGGGGAGGGACCAAACCCCCATCTCTATCGAGATAGTGTTGTACTGCCTCTACTCCCAGATGGTGGGGTATAATCGTGTAAAGGGATGTTACATCTCCCGTGGCAATCCACCACCCCTCCTCTACACAGCAGTCCTCCACCAGATTAATTACCGCAAAACTGTCCTTGATGTAAGAGGGTGTTTGAATCACCAAGGGTGGCAGGAAATGGTCAATGTACTTGCCCACCCGGGACGTCACAGAGTCTATCCCACTTACTATGGGGCGGCCCGGAGGGCAAGTGGGGTTTTTGTGAATTTTGGGCAAATAATATATAGTTAGGGTTCTGGGGGCTGCAGGGACAAGGAAGGCTGCCTCTTTCTTGTCAACAATTCCCCGTTTAAGAGCCCCAGACACCAATTTTTTCAGTTCTTTTTTATATTGTCGTAGAGGATTTCCGGTAAGAGGTACATAAGTTTCTCTATCTCCCAAGATATTATGCATTTCACTCAAATACGCTTCTTTATCCAAGATAACTATGCCCCCTCCTTTGTCCGCAGGCCTTATAATCAAGTCCTGTACCCTTGTAACTGCTCTCCCTTGTTCCTGATCCTAGTTTTGATTCCCGCTTCTCATCTGCTGTCTGCACCTCCAGTTTTTCCCCACCATATTGTGCTCCAACTGGTGTATATGGGCCCTTAGTGTTCTGGTGCAGCACGGTGCTCCATCACAAAATGCGCATTTCAACATTGTGTATAGTGCACATGAGTATGGTATAGCATGTGTGTGTTTGTGAAGGGGGTAATTTCTATTATTTCATTTTTTGGGGGGGGGGGGGATTTCAGGGGTCTGAACATAACTCTGATTTTTCACTTTTGAAGTAAAGAAGGAGGTTGAGGACACAGAGTCCCCTATCACCTTTTTTCGTAAACCTCACAATCACTAATACTGAAGTTTGTAGTGCTTAGCATAAAGCACTTCCATGTTCATTCACAAATGAAGAGACAGTAAACATGCCATTCAGGCTAATTTTCTCTTCAGGTGTGGAGAAATACCAGGGTTCTCAGTGCAGAGCACTCTGGTGTTCATTCATTATAGTGAAGGACAGGTAAATGTGAGACACATATTTACCAATCCCCTACATGCCATCTTAAAAGGATCAGATTCTCCCCTCTGTGCGCTACATTATGCCCCCTCCATCTCCTCTTCACAGCCTGCTGCCCCTGCCATTGCAGGTGGAGGAAGAGCAGTAGGGATCAGAAGATACACAGGTGACAGCAGGTTGTGCAGGGGACATAGAGAGGAACTCAATCTCTCACGGTGGTGCACACAGAGGGGATGATAATGACAGGCAGGGCATGGCATGGGATTGTGGTGCCATTGGGGGCAATCTGATTTTTAATGAATGGGGACCCTTCTGCAATAAGTTCTTGATGCAGCTGATGTAAGGCTTGCTGTGCTGGCCAGCTGCGAACAGTTCTGTTCTACCTTGTGGCAGTGGCAGTAAAAGGGTTATGGAAGGTCCTTTTAACTATCCTGATCCTATTCTTGTGCCAAAACCAGCCCTTCATTAGTATCAATAATTTACATTTTCACAGAATTAAATGACAGAAAGAAAAAAAAATTAACGCAATAATGTGCAAACAAGAAATTAGATTTCTAGGACACCCTATGTACCAATGGGGTACAAAGCACCTATGGAATGTCACATTGCAAAGAAGTGACATTTTCATTTTATTAAAATTTGAGAAAATTATGTGGATTTAAATGCAAATGCCATTTTTAGATCAAAACATTCATTTATAACTGCTGATTGCCTTTTAAGAGTACTAGTTAGCTGAGTGTTATTGGCTTCAACACTTTCTCAGTCACAAACCTGAAACAAGCATGTCAATTGGGAAGACAAAAAAAGAGAAAGTCAATCCTGCTGATCCGACTTGTTCTGGGTGAGTGCCTCAGAAAATATTGAACCCGTTGGATTAGCATGATAGTAGTAAATGTGCACTGGCATTGCCCTGAGCATTTATTTCAATGCAGCACAAAGGAAAACTATCAATTTTAAGAAAACTTCTGTATTGTCATATGACTTCATATACTTTTTCTACATGCATTTGTTGGCACATGGATGAAAATATTCATTTAATGCCTGCCCATATGCATTTTTTTTAATAAATCCTCATATTGATTATAATCATCCTTTTTATAATTTGCATAGCTGGAAAAATACTGTTTATTAATATATTGATCCATCTAATAATTTGACATCAATATAAGGATACCATTCAACACATAATTAAAACAAATGGGTAACAACTGCATGCTCAGGACAGTTTATAATCCATCAGGCAATTAAACAAGAGTGATGTTATTTTTCACTATATAGGAGTCAAATATTGTCTGGATTTAATGTCCCATTATTTCTAAAATATACAAACTAAAAGGTGAATGTCAAAATATGTGATATGATTTTTCCTGACTGGCTTACTATAAATGATTTATATTTAGGATATCATCAAAAAACAAAAACTGTAACTAGAAAAAAGTAAAAATCAACAATATATTGTTGACATGCTTCTAGATTTTTCTGTACAGCAACCAGCACTCGAACCTGTATGCAATGATTAAATGTGCAAAATGACCTGCAGTAAATTATAATAGAGAATCTCACAGAGGTGAACATGATCAAATGAAAATGGAATTACTCTATTCTTCTTGCTATAAAAAGCTCTTGCAATGAACAGTGGCTACACAAAGCACATGTGTGTCTTTTGCTCACGACACCAAGATAATATGAATGATGACAGGCTTATGTGGGGAAAGGACAAGTGCTCTTAATGCATCACCATCAGCAGCTATGTTACCATAGCAACAATTATAGCTTATCTCCACGGCACTCCTTAGATAAATATAAGATACCATTGCTCTAAGGTGTGCCTCTGTCCAAAAAGATTACACTGTACGTTGATTTTAACCTTCAACTTACAAGGCTGACCTACCATAAGCATTGCAAGGGCATAAATGTTTAAGGATTACATATAAAGCTTCCAAACAAAAAGCATTAGCTGGCTGAAGATGTATACAATAGAGATGGACCCTTTTATATGGCATATACTGTACAGCAGTGAATTTTCTAATGTAACACCAAAAGTAATTAACTGTTCACTTCTTAAGAAAACCATTCAGCAAAATAGAGTGGACTGGTATCCATGTTTTATTTGTATGTAAATTCACTTTCATTCCTTCTAGAAACAGCCCTATCATCATAGAGTAAGCTGCCAGTTCACATTCCTAGGTTGAAATTATGCATTACAAAACCATTAAGCTTAGTTGCCATATCTTTTTAATAGCACTTCAATATTTTACAATGTAGATGCTCGAGAAGGCACATGCTGTGAAAGCATGTAGCACTGCTCTTAAGAAAAAAATATGTCAAAGAGAATTAAAACAGAAATGCATTGCCTACAATTCTAATACACTTCTAGTAACAAGTGTAGTTATTTAGGCAGAAAGACTCTATCAAGGGCAAGTTAAATGATCAAACTACCATGCTGAAAAACCAGTGGGTCGTTTTTTGGAACTACAAAGAAGTAATTGAAACAAAAATTAGTATGAATTACATCACAAGAAGTTAATTTGTAAACTACAGATCACCTGGAAGCTTGAACTAAGAAAACAGAGGCATATAACATAATCAGAATTTCTATAGTAAATAAGATAATGGAATCGTAATATGCCAGGTAATGCACTTATCTCTAGCCTAGCTATTCTGTGGTAAAAAGGATATTTAGGAATCTGTATTTGTAAAGCTGGCTGTTTGAAAACCTCTCATTGAGGTGCACCCAAATATGAGAAAACTATTTTGGGCGCACTGAGGCGAGCTTAATAAACCTCCAGTTTCATATCTTTTTTCTTTTCATGGTCATACATCTGCATCCAAACTTGGTGAAAAATGCAACAAGAGTTGAGATTCTTTCTCTTCTGCAGAAAGAGGAGTGGTGGGAGAAATTTGGAAAGAAGATGCTTTTACTCAAACAGTCAAAACTGTTCCAAAATGTTGCCAGCTACAACTTTAAGGAAAAGGTCTGTACTTCCCTTTCAGTGTTTCTGAACAAATATTACTGAACACTTAAAACATTCCCTGACTGATGCACTGATTATGGGGCTTTAACTAAATAGGTTTGGATTTACTGCATCATAACTAGAATTCAGCACATGAGATTTGTACAGGAAATTAATTATGTATTAGAAACATAGCGTAAAACTCTTCCCACTCACAGTCTGTATATTAACATTATTAATGAGGCATTATGCTGGGAATATATTAACAAACATCATCCCTCTGTGAGCCAGTAGCTGACACTGTGCAAGCCTGGTGGCTCTCAATGGCAGCTATTACAAAGAGCTCCAGTTCCCAATGACAACTGGAAATCAATCACAGTGGTTCTACATCATGTGCTTACAATGTCAACTTTGGCATAGTGATCACATGCAGGCTAGAGACTGCACTGACAAATAAGCCTTCAGCCTGCAGATGGCACTACCAATGCAAAGTCAGCCTGGAGGTGGCCATGTTTATCTGTTGCATACTGTGATAGTTACATACAATTTCAGCTTTAAAAAATATAAAATGAAATAATATATTTACATTTGTGTGCATTTGTTATCATACAATAATGAATATGAGTTTATTAAGGCAGTGTAACAAATAAATGCCTTACATAGTCTTAAAAGGGATTCATACATTTTGATTGTAAATGATCTTTAAAAAGAAAAAAAAAAAAAAACAAGCAGTTTTATACTTACTGTACCTGTTCTGTACAATGGAATTGCACAGAGCAGCTCCAAACCTTCTCTTCTTGGGTCCCCATCAGTGCTTCTGGCTCCTCTCCTCCCCAAAGTGCCCCCACAGAAAGGTGCTTCCTGTGGGGGCACTCATTCAGGCTCTCTCCCGTGCCTTGCTGTTTGCATCTTTTGACACAGATAGTGGGACTCAGGCCAGCCCCCGCTCCCTCTTCAATGGCTTTGATTGGTTAGCTTTATAACTACTTAAAATGGCATATTTAAATTGAACTACTATAGATGCTTAAATTAGTTTTTGTATCCTTTAATCCCCTGTGCAGATTGAAAAAAGGGAGGGACAGCGCTAGGAGTAAATCTAGTTTATTGCATGATACAAGGAAGAAGCTGAGAGGTAGAGAGAGCAGAGAGTTGAGTTCCTCTGTCTGCTGCTGCTCCTTCACTGTCCTAGAATTACTTGGGGGGGGGGGGGGGTGCAGCTGTATTACTTAGCTGCTCCTGAGAAAACGAAAAGGCCATCAACATAGCGGTGTATATATCAGGGCTGGATGAACAGAAATACAAATCCCTTGGGAGGTAGAACATTTCCTTTACATCTATTCTGTCTTTAACCATTTTCTGGAAGGGCAGATTTCATTTCTAACCGTATTGATACTTACTAGTGACATGTTATTTTATTTATTTCAGGTACTTAGTGCTGTCAATTTATGCAGCACTTTACATGTATATATTGTGCATTCACATCAGTCCCTATCCTCAAGGAGCTTACAATCTAAGGTCCCAAACTCACATTCATACATACACACATACTATGGCCAATTTAGACAGGATCTAATTAACCTACCAGCATGTCTTTGGAGTGTAGGAGGAAACCAGAGTACCCGGAGGAAACCCACGCAAGCACAGGGAGAACATGAAAACGCGAGGCAGGTAGTGTTGGGGTTGGGATTCGAAACCAGCAATCCTTTTGCTTCTAGCCAAAAGTGCTATCAACTACACCACTGTGCCGCCCATGTTAAAGCAGACCTACAGCCAAAAGTTGACAAACCTTCCCACTTCCACTTGCTGCTCCCTATAAAAATATCAGTGTAAGAGCACTCTTTAGGGCTGCTGTTCCCTGAGAATGCAAGATTCTAGATACAGCCAAAAGACATTTCCATTTTATAGCTACTCAGAAAGATGCAGCCAGTCAGTGTCTACTGCACAAAAAAAAAACCCAGTTACAAGTCAGAAGTGTCAGAGAAGAAAGGAGTCAGTCAGGCAGACATGCTTGGAAGGAGTTCCTCTATTAAACTTTACACAGATTTGTCTTTCTTTACTGGGTTACCCTTTATTTTAGTAAGACACTATGACGTATATTCATTAAAGCTGAAAACAGAAATTGGTGTTGATTTACGCAAGGCAAATAGGGAACTTATATAAAAACCTTGCAATCTTATATTAAATATAGTGAACATTTACTTTGAAAAGAATACCCAATTATGTGCAAGGAAAAAATGTATTTTTAAGTGTGCACACAGAGGCTGCAAGTCAGCATATCTTCACCTCATTCATTAGGTAGATTAGTAACATTGTGAGATTCTGATGTGACATTTGTATTCTGATGTGACGGCAGTATTAAACCCAAAAGCAAACCTTTATTATATTGCAACTTACTAATTCTTAGATGTGATGACTGTATTAGTTCCTTTATTAGGCTTTCTTCTATTTTCATCTGGTAATCCAGACAGCAAAAGTCTGTTGTTTTTCACAGCACAATTTCACCCCCCAGACTGAAATGCTGCTATCTGCTGTGCCGCCTGTACTCATTCCTCTAGAGTTGTGTCTTACAAATAAAGGAGGTGTGTTACTGACCAGATCACCAGGTGAAACAGAGGAGTGACATCCAAAGAAAATAAAACTGATGCAGCCACCACTTCTAATGATGGCTAAGCTGCAATATAATACATTTTTGGTTTAATATCACTTTAATTTGCTAAAACACTGTATACTATGTGCAGTGGGAGGAGCAGGTATTTATACACCAGAAAGTGTTAAATACCTACATTGTCTAGGAAACAGCAGCACAAGACACGGTCAACCGGAAATGCAAGTACAGGGCCTTTTCTTTTTTTTCTAGGCATGCTGCTTTGACCCTGTAGTGACAAGGTCACTTTATCCAGGTGTGGATGTGACGGGGTGACAATGCAGGAGTAGAATTAAGAAACAATCATAGCTGTATACCAGGAGGTGCCTGAACAGAATCTTCATGGAAGGATCATCTGTTGTTCTTTAAATGAAAGCCACAGATTTAAAAAGGTTAAAACCATTAAGGACATTGTAAATCTTATATGAGATTTTAGTGATTTGGTATAGATCTACCTTTAAAAAAGACAGACACATTAAGAGCTTGACCAATGTTTCAAATATTTTTGTTTCACCAGAAGCTGTTGACCCCAACGTGGCTTAGATATTGAATAATAGTACACCTAGTTAACAAGCAGCCTCAAGTATATATAGATGACAAATACATGTAAAACGCATTCTATAGTAGCCAACAGCAACCACTTAGAATTCATATTTCATTATCCGGCATACCCTATGGTGGTGAGGGGTAATTGCCAATTGGTTGCTATGAATATCTGTAGTGTGTACATTTTCTTTCTCTTTGGCTTATTAAATGAATGTTTCAGTGTCAACATTTCAGAGCCCTAGAAATAGATCTCAGCAAGCTGTTAAGTTAGTGATGTCTAGAATGCTTATATGCTACCCCATAGAGGGTGTGTATTATTCATATGCGCAGAAACAAAAAAAAAAAAAGAAAATCAAGGTTAAAAAATGCATTATTAAAAAAAGAAGGTCCTTGTTAGACCTTTATGCAAACAGCTCAAGTATTACCAGAGAAGCACTTTTAGGGCAGCTGATTCAACATGATAATTATTCTAAGAAGTGGGTCATAAATGAATAGATCATTTATGTAAAATGTAGCTTCTACTAGAACCTAAGCTACCTTAGCAACCCTTCAACAAAATACAGCAAGTAATTGCCTCACGAAGAATATAGAACACGCTGAATATATTTTTGAAATTACTGAATATGTATAACGACACATAAAATAATAATATATATATATAAATATAACAAAGTCATTTTAATGACAGCCTCAATAGAAATAACAAAGTCCTTTTAATAACAGAATCAATATGGAAGTTTTACGTTGTTTTATAGCTATTTAATAGTGCAAAATGTTTTGAAATGAATTCGTCATGAAGCAATATGTGTGGTAGATACCTCTGATGGAATCTCCCATAGTCTGACCCCTGGGCTGCAAACTGATTCTATAAAGGTAATCAAGATTGGGAGTAAGAAAATGGCAGCTTTACTCTGAAGCTTCTCACAAAGGTTTTTTGCTTTTTGTAGCTTTCCTTTAAACAGCAGTATACAATAACTTTCCAACAGAAGTCAATGTGCCCCAACCCATAAATTACATTCAATGAACTGAAATAAAAAGTGAGGTGGTCAGATGATATTAAACATATATGAACTTACAATGTTTATGGCCCTTAGTTAGTATTTGCCCCTCATCTGCATATGGTAGACATCCTAATGAATTATAAATTCTGAACAATTGCTGTTGGCCACTATACATATTTCCAATGTTTTTTGCCACCCATATGCTGTATACTTAAGCCTGATTATTAATTATTATTTATTCTTTTAAACCATAATAAAATTAACAGCTACTAGTGTAAAAAAATATTGGTTAAGAACAGCAGTGTTAATTTTGACATCAAATTTCAATTTAGTTACAGTCTTTTGATTAAAATGCTATTTTAGTTTTAGTTGTATTTTAGTCATCTGAGTTGTTTTAGTTTTAGTCATATTTTAGTTGACTAAAATCTTCAGTACATTTTAGTCGACTAAAATCTAAAGAGTTTAGTTAAATGTTAATGCATTATATCTTAAGGAATCCCAAACATTATATACTCCTGGAGTAAAAATCGAATAACATGTTTATTATTTATGGTATTAGGGTTTGAACATGTGCTACAGACACAGATTTAGCCGTTGTGATATAAATTCAATTTAGTTTTAGTCATAGTCTTTTGACTAAAATGCCATTTTAGTTTTATTCGTATTTTAGTCATCTGAATTGTTTTAGTTTTAGTTGTATTTTAGTCGACTAAAATAGTATTAGTTTATTCAACGAATATATTTTAGTCAACAAAATTAACACTGAAGACCAGATCTTAGAGTGCCTGTCTTTTTTGTAAACCCAATCGCTAAATCTCATTTAAGAGTTAAACACGCCAATGTAATTTGAAAAGTCATGTTCTTTTTCAAATCTGCACCTTTCCACCACATGTTGATCTGGCTATAAAGGTCTTTTTTATATTTAGATATTTGGAAGGTTATACACCTAAGCCCATAACCAAGCTTGACAATCCATGTTTCTGCTATCTCTGTCAAAAGATATCAGGTCAGATACGATGGGCAATATATGCAGAGGTTCCTGGAAGGCTTCATGTGAACTGTATAAGCCTAGTCCAGCTATGGGGTAAAGCTCAGACTCATCAAGCAAGATTTCTAGGATGATCTTTTCAATTGCCTCCCCCTACAATCCTCTACAACAATAATCATTGTAAAATAATAGGATCCCATTTCCCCATGATTAATTTTGCCCCAGGAAGTACCTTACTCATGATTTTCGCTGACCTGGTAGTGTTTGTTTCCAATTATCTAAGAGCTGTGCATATGGGAACCTAAAGCCTCTTATACACGGTGCAGCAGTCGTATGAAAACGGTCTTACCACAGCTCGTTGTATGATCATCCGACTGTTAGTAAGTGCAATTAGAACAGCCGACATACGACGGTCATACAACAGAAGTTGGATGAGCAAACTAGAAAACTTTGGTTGTACCAACAAGCGGTTGTACGACCGTTGTGCCCTGTTTACAGAGAAGTTGGTGCAGCAAGTTGTACTGTGCAAAACATGCATGCTCAGAAGTCAGGAATGCCTGGAAGTGTCCGTTTGTGTAAACCTACATTCCTACTTCACAAATGACATGCACCTGAGCTTTCTCTTTATACATTCGTAACACATCACTACGTTCGGCTTGGTTGTACGATCACTTAGTGCATGTCAGTACGCGAGATACATCAGCCAACATATGATTTGGTCCGTTCAGTCGTACGACCGTCGCAGCGTGTGTACGAGGCTTTGGTCATGGAAATGAATAGGCTACCTATCCTTATGAAACCCGCAAATAGTTGGGCTTTATAATTATTTAATTAATTAATCAGAAAATTTGATAATTTCCTATGAATGTGCAAAAAACAAGAATAATGATTTTAATAGAAATATTCTGCTTTAGAAACCTGATTTAAAAAGCTATTATAGACAAATAAACCTCTCTAATAGCTATTTCATCTAAGCATCAATGACATTTGGGCACAAAAGGCTTAAAAAAAATCATATGTCCTTTGGCTGAACAACAACATTTATCCCAAGATGATACTATGCACTGGTTGTGTTTGGTGGATCTAGACAGCATATGAATTGCCATTTTAAAATATTTTGGGGTATTAGTGCATATTTAAATATCAACAGAGAACAGTTCTCTTTGTTGTACAATTTGTGAACATTTCGCCATGAAACCTGCAAATGTGACTATACTTAAATAAGGAAAGCTTATCAGTTAATGAGTATAAGACCCTATGTAAGCAAATTAGTGATGTTTGGAATAGGCTAATTCATGACTTTGCCGCCCAAAGTAATAACAGATCCTGACTTACATTAATACATTAAATATATCTATTATATAACATTTTAAGTATAAAAGAAATTGAGTGTTTCTGGTGCATGTTAAAAAGAGAAGTTGTTCGTATAAATCCTTTGTGAATATTTTACAGAATTCTTACTTCTACATAAAAATGTAGTGGTCCGTAATGCCCACATTTTACCATAAGTCTGATGGACACAATGATTATTCAAACATATATTTGTACTAATTTACATATAAATATTACAGCAGCATCAACTAAACATGTCAACCTGGCTTGTACATGACTTCACTGATGTTCACATCAATGTAATATGTAAATAAACACAAATGCTTATTGACTGTCAAAATGTCTGCAAATTAGGACATGCTGAGATGCAGAGATGCCAATCAAAACTGATCACTGGAACCATACAAAGGCAAAGGGGAAAAAAGGAGATTAGATGCAATTGTGGTTCATTTATTTACAGGAAATAGCAGATGAAAAAAACAGCTGTTAGCTAGCTTAGCTAGTTTTTTCTTTGTTAAATGAAAAATAAAGTACTTGAACTGACTTTAAGGAAAACTCTACTTTTAAAATAAAAATCATTTTGAAAATGAATGCTGTGGAAGTTTCATTCTGCAGCCACTGTATTTTCACATGCAAAACATGTTGTAGCTGCTTTTCCTAGAAGCCTACACTGTGATACAAGTGACATTAGGGGCATTCCCAGCAGTCATACTTTTATTATTGGTGAAATTCTAAAGGTATGTATTTACAAAAGTTTTTCTCTTTACAGGGGTTACATTGCATCAGGCTGGGCCTCCCATTTACAAACCCATTTGAGAAAGGATGTGGTGAAAAATGGCAATGCCATATGGCAGGAAGTAAAGTTTTGTTTTTGTTAAGGGGAACATAAAAAATATGTTTTTGCTTTTCTTATGCCTCGCTCTGCTGGCAGCTGGGGCTTTCCTCTCCCTTTCTAGGTTGTGTGTGGGCCCTTAGCATCCTCACTTACAATGCAGGACAGCTGGCCCTGTATTGTATATGGTGACATCAGAGTGTGACCAAAGGACAGAGCACTGAGGAGAAGTAGCTTTGGGGGACCAGTCACACCGAGAGGCGGAGCCTGCAGGAGCAATGGTTAAAGTAAGTAAAACTTTAATGTTCCCCAAGATAAAGGCAAAAATGTAACTCTTGCAGTGTGGAGGGAGATCCACTGCACAGTTCGTTTTTACGTTTTTCCTGGAATGCAGCTTTAACCCTCTACTACCACAGACATAAGGGTTACATCTGAACAGAGCTGCTTGCAGAAGACTGGTTATGGAACCCATACATCCATGACATAGTCTTAAACTATAAGCTCATGCTTGTTACAGAAGCCATGAGCCTAAAGCTGATTAGCTGCAGAAAAGCTGCTGGTCACATTTATTTATAACAAAATATAAATATCCCCCTCCACCACAGCCGTGGAGAGTGCTCTTTTCCACTACCATTTGCTTTTCTCCTTATGATTGCTAGTTTGCAACCAACTGCCTGCTGTCTCTGCCATTGCTTCCCACCATCCTCTTTCCTTTGTGTACCTTCCTCCTGCACTGCTGCTTTCCCCTCAGCATTTGGTGGTGATGAGACCAGTGTACCAACTCTATGTCAATCTCATTGCTGGCTTTTCTGTTACAGGTTTCTTAAAGGTTCTGAATGAATGCAGGGCGGCACAGTACTGAGTACATGTTTGTTTATTCATAAACTGAGGGAGATTTTTAACCACTTGCCGACCACCTTGCATACATAAACGGTGGCAAGTTGGCTCCGCTTTGAAAATTGCCGTCTATAAACGGTGATCCGCGCAGCCGCAGTAGTGGGCGGGCACGCCCCACCGCCAGCGCGCTCTTGTGCCTGCCACACTCCCGCATTCTGGAGAGGAAGAACAGGGAACTGCCGATGTAAACACAGCGGTTCCCCGTTCTGACAGGTGCATGACAGTGATCTACTGATCCCTGTCATCGGGATCAGTTAGATCTGTCATGCACCTGCCAGGCTTGCCCCCACACAGTTAGAACACGGCTAGGGAACACAGTTAACCCCCTTGATTGCCCCCACAGGTTACAGTAATCTGTGTTTTTTTTAGCTCTGATCGCTGTATATATGTCAATGGTCCTAAAAAATGTTAAAAATGTCCGCCGCAATATCGCAGTCCCAATAAAAATCTCAGATCGTATATATATATTTTTAAAAGGGGAGTGTTTGAGTGATAGACTGCTGGAATATTCCAATGCATAAAATTACCAAAGTGCTAGTATGTTATACTTTACGTAAATATGGTGGTGTGTCCCTTTAAGAGGTGTATGTGTAGGAACGCATATAAGGTAACTCCTAAAAATATTGAAGCTTACCAGCATTCTGTTAAATTTATGTGAACACAGAAAAAATAAATATTTATTATTCCTTTCAGAGCAGCACCATACCCACCATATTCACATTATATTTCACAAACTACACCTAGGTGAAGTTTGAGGTGGAAGCAGTAGCTTTAAGATTAAAGTAAATCTATCCATCTGCGCAGAACACACTATATATTTTAAAAAATCTCAGATCGCCTCCACTACTAGTAAAAAAAAAAAAAGTAAATACGCCATAAATTAATTTTCATTGTTTGTAAACGTGGCAACTTTTGCACAAACTAATCAATATATGCTGATTGCACTTTTTTTTACCACAAATATGTAGAAGAATATATATAAGCCAAAACTAATGAATACATTTTTTTTTTATATTTTTTTGGATATGTATTATAGCAAAAAGAAAAAATATTGTTTTTATTCAAAATTGACGCTCTTTTTTTTTGTTTATAGCGCAAAAAATAAAAAAGCGCAGAGGTGATCAAATACCACCAAAAAGAAAGCTCTATTTGTGTGAAAAAAAGGACTTCAATTTTGCTTGAGTACAACGTTGCACGACCACGCAATTGCCAGTTAAAGCAACGCAATGCCGAATCGCAAAAAGTGCTCTGGTCAGGAAGGGGATAAATCCTTCCAAGGCTGAAGTGGTTAAACATGAGAGGAATGTTTACCAACCTTCTTCAGTTTTTTTTTGTTTCAATATATTTTTTATTGAGTTTTACAAATTATCTAACACTTGTACAGTAACAGAATGGGATGAAGGAAAAGGATACCAAGATCGAAAACAAGGGTGATCACATTTAACTTCCAAGAATAAAGTATGATAAAGTAAGCAATTTATCCACATTAGAAACGGGGAAGATACATTTCCAGAGGCTGTTTCCTACAAGTTTAGTATAAACATGGTCTGAAGTCAGCATGAGGAAGCTGTTAATGTGCAGGGACAAAAGGTACCAGATGTTTGATGTTTAGGGGGGTACTTCATGACAAGATCAACCGGTAATCATACAATATACTCTAAGGTGGCTATGAAGCCAGTCAAGTAGCAATACATTCATTATACCATCTAATCCAAGTATCCCAGGATTCATAGGATTATTGATTCATGCCTTTCCCATAGTTCATTTGTTGCTCATTAGTGCAGTGGGTTTGAATCAGGTCAATAGTGTCTGGGAGTAATGGAATAACAGTGGTCTTCCAGTGCCCAGTAATACATAGTCGTGCTGCCATTAGGATGTGGGTAAGTATGAATCTGGTTTGAGATGAGATTAAGTCTATTCCTAGGTTTAGCACAACAAACAAGGGTGTTAAATGGGTGACTAGGATTCTTGTCAGTATATCACAAATTCCTTCCCAGTACATATATATATATATATATATATATATATATATATATATGGATATATATATATATATATATATATATGGGCAGGACCAAAATATAGAGTGGATGGTACCCAAATGTCCCCATTCCCTACAGAAAGTAGGTGCGGTATGGCGGTTACATTTGGACATTGGGTGTGGTGTCAAATACCAACAGAGAGTTATTTTCTGCATAATTTCTCATAGCACTGTGCAGCTAGTCATCATGTATATAGATCTAAGGGCAGCCCTCCATTGCTTATCCGAGTATTGTTGGCCCAAGTCTTCCTCTTATCTCACAGGTGATTCAACAAAAATTTGTTTTTCTTGCTTCTTCAGTTTTTTGAATGAACACAAAAGAGCTCAGTACTGTGCACTCCCATGTTTCAGTGTTAGTGATTTCCAAGCAGCAGGGGAGAAGGAGAATGAGAACTTGTGCCCCTGATCATTTTCTCAGTCACAAAGGGAAAACATTCAAGGTCTGTTTATACACCTGATATTTTTCCAAATAAGACCTAAAACAATTGATGTACCATGCAGGGAATTATCATCTCCTGGTGACAGTATTAAGGTAAAGAAAAATAAACAAGAAAAAATACACCCCTCTCACATACACATGCATAAATTAAACACACATAATGTACACATGTGCACCATAGCAGCATTGCGCACAACCAGCATTGGTGCCATTCATTTATACTATCTCCCAATGCAAAATAACACACCATAAAATGCACATGGTCTTCTCTCAACACAGCTCACCACAGCACACAGTATGTAAATTGTGATTTGCTTCATTGTAGGTGCATTGCCGACTGCTGCATAATGTGTTGGGGTTCTAGTCACTATGAACGCACCATACTTCGAGGCATGTGTTGACCCATGTTTCAATAATACCCATTAAACTAGCTGTTTACAAAACATACTCAATAATGCCCATAAGGGGCTTCATTCTAGACTAAAGCAAAATAGAGGAAATAGTAAAGCTCCTTCACATAGACATGTGCGAGTCGTTTTTTTACTAAATTAAATTTGGACATAATTTTTGTTATTCAGATATTTCTGAATTTCTGACTCACACTAGTAATGAATTTCAACTAATCCAAAAGAGAAAATTGAGTATTATTATTATTATCATTATAAAGGATTTATATAGCGCCAACAGTTTGTGCAGCGCTTTACAACATGGGGGCAGACAGTACAATTACAATACAAATCAATACAGGAGGAATCAGAGGGCCCTGCTCACTAGAGCTTACAATCTAGAAGGGAGGGTCAAGAGGGACAAAAAGGTAATAACTGTGGGGGATGAGCTGATAGAGAAAATGAGAATACAGTTGTTAGGTGTGGGTGGGATAGGCTTCTCTGAAGAGAAGGCTTTTTAGGGATCGTCCAAAAGCTAATAGAGTAGAAGATAATCTAACAGTTTGGGGTAAGGCATTCCATTGGATTGGAGAGGCTCTGGAAAAGTCCTGGAGGTGAGCATGGGAGGAGGTGATGAGGGAGAGCAGGAGATCTTGAGAAGAATGAAGAGAATGAGTAGGTTGGTATTTAGAGATTAGGTTAGTGATGTAACTGGGGCTGAGTTGTGGATGGCTTTGTAAGTAATTGTTAGTATTTTGAATTCAATTTGTTGGGTGAGTGGAAGCCAGTGGAGGGATTGACAGGGAGGAGTAGCAGACACAGAGTGATTGGTAAGGTGGATAAGTCTGGCAGCAGTATTCATGATGGATTGGAAGGGGATAGCCTATGTAGGGGTAAGCCAATGAAAAGGGAGTTGCAGTAGTCGAGACGAGAGATGACCAGGGAGTGGATAAAGAGCTTGTTGTGTCGTTGGTTAGAAATGGGAGTATTTTGGAGATGTTGCGAATGTTGAGGCGGCAAGATTTGGACAGTGATTGGATGTGGGGCTTAAAAGAGAGTTCATAGTCCAGAACTACACCTAGAACCTTGGCATGCGGGGATGGGTTTATAGTTGTGCCATTGATTTTGACAGAGAGATCAGGGGAAGGGGCATATGGGGGAGGAAAAATTATAAGTTCGGTTTTGGATAGATTGAGTTTGAGGAAGTGGTGTGACATCCAAGCTGATATATCTGTTAGTAAATTAGTGATACGTGAGGAGTTTGTTAGTTTTAGGAGAGCAGTTTCTGTGTAGTGTTGAGGATGAAAGCCAGACTGAAGGGGATCAAGAAGGCCATTATCACCAAGGTGGTCGCAAAGTTGGTTGTAGACCAGACGTTCAAGGAGTTTGGATAAAAAGGAGAGCAAGGAGATGAGGCAGAAGTTGTCAAGATTGGATGGGTCCAGGGAGGGCTTTTTAAGTATGGGGCTAACTAATGCATGTTTTAGAGAGTTGGGAAAGATGACAGGAGGGAGAGATTAAAGATGTGAGTTAGAGAGTGTAGAATAAAGCCAGAGGGTGAACATAGCATTTGCGAGGGAATAGGATCCAGAGAGCAGGTGGTGAGATGGACATTGGCAAGTAGTTTAGCAATCTCATCTATAGTGGTGGGGTTGAGAGAGGGAAGTAATGATTGAACCTGTGGGTATGAAGTGTAAAGCGTGGAGGGTATCTGAACAACAGAGATCTCCTCACAAATTGTATCAATCTTCAGTCTGAAGTGATTGGCAATCTCTTGGGCAGTGAGTGAGTTGGTGGGTGGAGGACAAAGTAGAGAGTTGAAGGTAGAGAAGAGTTAACAGGGACGGGATGATACGTTTCTAATGAGGTGATAAAATAGGTCTGCTTGGCAGCGAGGAGGCTGGAATTGTATTTTTGGAGGGCAGTTTTTATTGGTTGAAATCTTTCTGAGACTTAGTCTTACGCCACAGGCACTGAGCATGGCTGTGTTTTTTCTGACTTCTAGTATCATCTGTTTGCCAAGGTTGAAGGGGACGGGGCCTGATTCTGTGGGTAGTGAGGGGGGTCAGTGAGTCCATTGAGGCTAGAAGTGAAGTGTTGTAGACAGAAGTGGCTAGTTCGGTGCAGGATAGGGGTGAGATTTTGTCATATAGGTCAGCAGTAATAGAGTAGAGAAGAGAAGGGTTGAGATGACATAGGTTTCTGCAGGTAACTTTTAGGTGGTTGGAGGGAGAGGAGGTGAAGGAGAGGGAGAGAGTGAAGCTAATAAGGTAGTGATCAGAGAGAGGGAATGGATAGCTGGAGAGGTTACATGGAGTGCATAGGTGGGAGAAAACTAGTTCAAGGGTATTGCCTTCAGAGTGAGTAGGGGCATGTATCCATTGCTTCAGGTCAAAGGAGGAGGTTAGACTGAGAAGTTTGGAAGTAGCAGGAGTGTTAGTATTAATAGGGATGTTGAAGCCACCAAGACTGATTGTGGGGATTTCAGAAGAGAGAAAGTAGGGTAGCCAGGCAGAGAAGTCATCAAGAAAGGTTGATACCAGTCCAGGAGGCCGGTAGATCAAAGCAATCCTTAGAGACACTGGAGAGAAAAGACAAATGTGTTCAGCAGCTTGTCTCCGTTCTCACACTACATCAGCTGGCCGGGGGAGAGGGGGGAGGTGCAGTGAGGAGGGGGAAAAATCCCTGTTCAATGCGGAACAGATCTACAAATTAGATGCATTCCCATTGAACAAATTGGGCTGTAATTTGCATCGCACTGCACAGAAAACGCACACGTTTTCTGTGCAATGCAGAGTGTAAATGCACCACACATATGTGAACTGGACACATTGAAAACAGCATGTTTTCAAGTGTCCTGCGAATTGGATGCCGTGTAAGCCGCATTCAATTTGCATAGGTATGAACCCAGCCATAAGAACTAACACATTGAGGTCTTCTATAGTGTGGTCCGGTTGTGAGAAATGATGTCCCCCAGGTGTGCAGAAACTGTCTTCTTTATGTTCCTTGATGGAATATCTGTGCAAATTCATCCTCACTTGCAATTTCTGTCCTGTTTCACCAACATAAGATCCTTTGCTACACCTTTTGCATTGGATGAGGCACACAACATTACTAGAGGTACAGCGGTATGATCCCATGATATTGAAGGTCCCATTTGTGTGTGTGACACTTTTGGATTGATTGATATGGTTGCACAGTTTGCACCATTTTTTTATTGCAGGGTTTGCTTTCATTATTTGTGGCTTCATAATCAGAGTGAAGTTGCCTGCTGATTAGTTTATGTCTGAGGTTGGGTGGTTGTCTGAAAGCCAATATTGGGGGTTGTTGGAATATTTCTTTCAGAGTTTCCTCTTCTGTTATAAAGGGTTTTAGATCTTTTATTATCTTTTTTATCCCTTCTAGCTCTGGGTTATATGTGGTGACTAGAGGTACTCGGTTATACGTTTTTTTCTCTTTGTATTGGAGGATTTTTTTTCTTTGGGTTTTCAAGGCTGTGTTTATGCTGTTATTGCTAGTTTTGTCTTTGTACCCTATCTTATGGATGGAGTCTGCCAGTGTTCTGAGATGTTTATCTCTGTCTTCTGGGTCTGAACATATTTGGTGGTATCTGATGGCCTGGATGTGTATGATGGTCCGTTTAGTGTGTTGGGGTGAAGAGTGGAACTATGGAGATAGCTGCAATGGTCAGTCGGTTTTCTGTATATTGTGGTGTGAAGCCTGTCATCCCTGATGTATACTGTATTGTCTAGGAAGTTGACATGTGTGTTCGAATAATCCATTTTTAGTTTGACAGATGGGTGAAAAGTGTTGATCAATGATCACGGACAGCCATCACGGACAGTACTCAATTTTTTCTGTCACAATTGCACTAATACGGCTACAATCATCTCAAGTATAACTAATCCAAAAAAAATTATAACAAAATAATGAATTACAGGTCTGTAGGAGGTACTATTCAAAATGAATGGCACTGCAACAAACTGCACTATGGATAGTGCATTATTACAGTGCAAAGCAGCCTCACATTTTTTAGTGTACAATAAGTTATTAATAGAGTTGAGTGAACTTCTAGAAGTCCGGGTTCTGCTGGTTCGGCCGAACTTCGGGACAAAGTCCGGGTTCGGGTCCGGACAGAACCCGAACTTTGTCCCGGACCCCGAACCCCATTGAAATCAATGGAGACCCGGACTTTTAGGCACAAAAAATGCTGTAAAATAGTCCTGGAAGGTCCTAGAGGTCTGCAAAAGGAAGGAAATGTGGGTAAGGGTGGGACAAGTGCCCTACAAAGAAATGGGGACAGGGAAATAACTTTAAATATTTTTAAAAAAATAAAAACATAAAAAATGCAAAAATGGAGATCATCTTCAAAATGGGTCTGAAAAGTATTAATTAACATTAGAGGCCATAGAACTGTTCTAAAATCAACTGTTCTAAAATCATCTTCAAACTGTGTCAAAAAAGTATAAATAA
>BLSH010116848.1:0-16374 GCA_018402905.1 Glandirana rugosa
CCCCCTGGCAGCCCAGCCCCCATACAGTTAGAACTCCCCCTAGGGAACACGGTTAACCCTCTCCAGGTTAACCCCTTCACTGCCAATGGCATTTCTACAGTAAGCGGTGCATTTTTATAGCACTGATCGCTGTATAAATGCCAATGGTCAAGAAAAATGTCTAAATGGTCCGACATGTTTGCCGCAATATTGCAGTGCCGCTAAAAATCGCAGATCGCTGCCATTACTAGTAAAAAATTTAAAAAATGCAATCCAGTAATTAATTTGCATTATCCCTAAACACAGCAACTTTTGCACAATCAAAACAATAAACGCCAATTGCAATTTTTTATTTAACACAGATAGGAGGAAGAATAAAAATCGGCCAAAAACAAGTAAATAAACAGATTTTTATTTTTTTACAATTGGATTTGTATTTTAGCAAAAACTAAGAAAAACTGGTTATTTTGAAAAATGTACGCTTTTTTTTTTATTTAGAGCGGCAATCACAAATGACGCAGAGGAGATCAAATATCACCAAAAGAAAGCTCTATTTGTGGGTAAAAAAGGACGCAAATTTTGGTTGGGTACAACGTCGCACTACCACGCAATTGTCAGTTAAAGCAACGCAGTGCCAAATCGTAAAAAGTGCTCAGGTCCTAAAGCGTGAATCCCTTCCGGGGCTGAAGTGGTTAAAGGAATATATTTTTTTTCCATTTTAACCATTATTAAAACCACTGCTCCTGAAAAAAAAAAGAGAAACTTTTTTTTTCTATTCAGACATGTGCCCTGGGGCTAAGGCTGTTACAATTAGAGAGAGGGGTGGAAATTTTTTTTTTTTTTTTTTTGTTTTTTTTTTGTTTTTTTTTTTTTAGGGCAATGAACTTGCATACAACTGCAAGTTCAATCCCAGCCAACATCAACACATAACCTGAGAGGCATCTTCACAGGCAAATAGAGCTCGCAAGTGTGCTATTTTACTCGAGTGGGTGAGAACTGAAGTTGTAATTGCCTTTAACTGGGAGTTATTTTAAGACACTGCTGGAGTAGATTTGGGAGGTATAGTAAATCAGGGCCAATATGTAGGAATAAAGTAAGTGGTAGAAACATAAATACACACACACACACTGCAATCCACTTGAACTCCAACACTTATTGAACTCCGTTTTCCTCCATAAAGTCCCAACAAAAATGTGTGTCAAAACATGCAAATGTGTTTGAAATTATAGTCTCTCTGTAGTGTTAAACTCCACCATCCACCTGATAGGCCAGTGAGCCGCAATTTAAATAGCAAATCCACCACGTGCAAACTGGAGTGAAGATCCACACTTACCAGATGTTGTTGACCCCTCTTTGCCTTATAGCAAGAGGGGTCTGCGAGAGTTTGGTGGGTTTTGCACCCTGGAGCTGTTAATCAGCCAGATCACTTGTAGGATGATCCTCTCAGTCTACCAGTGCCTCAGCAACCGTCAACTATGCCAGTGATGGTCAAAAGCCAGAGAAAAAAAGAATCCCTTAATCCACATACACGTGGTATACAAGTCGCACAGTTGCCTGTAAAGGAAGTGCTTCTGATGACGTCATAACGACGTGATGAAACATGTTAAGCTGACACTCATGCTACACTGTCTTGATGCACAGGTGCAAGGCAGGGTGAGACCCCGTCCCTACGGATCCCTTAGTGCTTCCTTTACAGGCAACTGTGCGACTTGTATACCACATGTATGTGGATTAAGGGATTCTTTTGTTTATATTCTGTTTTTGTCTGCAATTTTTACATAAGGGAATGCTTACTCTGTGTAGGCTCCCTCAATAAATTTGTTTTTTATACCACGCCATGAAGAGTTTTTCATTCCTTTTTTCTCAGGCTTTTGACCATCACTGGCATGGATCCCGATTGCTGAGTCGCTGGTAGACTGAGAGGATCATCCTACAAGTGATCTGGCTGATTAACAGCTCCAGGGTGCAAAACCCATCAAGCTCTCACAGACCCCTCTTGCTATAAGGCAAGGAGTGATCAACAACATCTGGTAAGTTCGGATCTTCACTCCAGTTTGCACGTGGTGGATTTGCTATTTAACCACTTGCGACCACCGACCGCAGGCTGACGGCGACAAGGTGGCTTGTTATCGCAAACCGCCGTAATATGGTGGCGATCGCGATAACTAGTATTGTGAGCGAGCGCGCAGCCGGAGGCGCACTCACTGTGTCCGGGGGGGCCAGGGAGTGGGTAGGGCAGACTTGATCACTGCCGGCTACCCGCGATGGCTCCCCCGCAGTGAGAGAATGGAGGTCCGTGTATGTAAACACGGATCTCTGTTCTCATAGAGGGGGAAGGACTGTGATCACAGGCTTCCTGTATATGGAAGCCATGATCACTTCCCTCCCCCTGCCTGTCCAGCCCACATACAGTTAGAACACACCTAGGGAACACAGTTAACCTTTAGAGCGTCCGCTCCAGATTAACCCCTTCACTGCCAATGGCATTTACACAGTAATCAGTGCATTTTTATAGCACTGATCGCTGTACAAATGCCAATGATCCCAAAAAAGGGTCAAAATGGTCCAACATGTCCGCCGCAATATCGCAGTACTGCTAAAAATCGCAGATTGCCGCCATTACTAGTAAAAAATAAAAAAAAATAAAAACCCCAGAAATTAATTCTAATCATTCGTAAACATGGCAACTTTTGCGCAAACCAATCAGAAATGCCGATCGCGATTTTTTTAAACCAAGAATATGAGGAAGAATATAAATCAGCCAAAACTGATGAAAAAAATGTTTTTTTTTATATATTTTTGGATTTTTATTGTTGCAAAAAGTAAGAAATATTGATTTTTTTGCAAAATTGTCGCTCTTTTTTTATTTATAGCGGTGATCAGAAATGACGTAGAGGGGATCAAATACCAAAAAAAGAAATCTCTATTTGTGGGAAAAAAAGGGTGCAAATTTTGTTTGGGTACAACGTCGCACGACTGCGCAATTGTCAGTTAAAGTGACGCAGTGCCGAATCGCAAAAAGTGCTCTGGTTCTAAAGTGTGAAATCCTCCTGGGGCTGAAGTGGTTAAATTCCGGCTCACTGGCCTATCAGGTGGATGGTGGAGTTTATCACTACAGAGAAACTATAATTTCAAAAACATTTGCATGTTTGGACACACATTTTTTTGGGACTTTATGGAGGAACACGGTTCAATAAGTATTGGAGTTCAAGTGGATTGCATTCTGTGTATTTTTTGTATTTTTGTTTAAAATTATTTCAATGATATTGATATATATATATTTTTTGCACATAGTCCCTTTTAGCACAACATTTGAACATCTTCACAGCAAGAGACTTTAGGGTAGCGCTGTTTTTTTGTATTCCACTTTATATTAACCTGTTTGGTGGAAGTGAATATATTTGCACACACACACACACACGTTGAACTGGAAGGACTGGTGTCTTTATTCAACCTTACCAACTATGAAACTAAAAGTGAAACAATATGAAATGGAAGTAAAAAGACAGCTCAATATGAAATAAAAGATTAATAACTAACCCTTCCTCCATGATAAAGATTAAATAGTGACTGGGAATCTGCCACTCTGGGATGACTCAGGCAAGGTTGCACTGCAACCTTTCCCATAGTATTAAGGAAATGTCCTCTAGACCAGTGGTCTCCAATCATTTTGGCACTGGAGACAGGTTTCATGAAAAATGCTTTTGCCAAGGACTGGCGCGGGGGAGTGGCGGTGTTGTTGAATGGGTCGATCTCTGTGGCCGACTTTCCGGGGCTGGTGCTAGCGCTTCAATCGTCATGACACCATGGTTGATGTGGTGTCAGGATGATTAAAGCACATTATTTCTATTATTACATGCAGCGAGTCAACTGCCACCAGATGCGGCGAGTCACTTGCCATCAGATGCAGCTTTTCACTTGCCACCAGATGCAGCTTTTCACTTGCCACCAAATGCAGCTTGTAACTTGCCATCTTGTCACTTGCTGCCAGATGCAGCTTGTCACTTGCCACCAGCTGCAGCAAGTCACTTGCCACCAGATGCAGCGAGTCACTTGCCACCAGATGCAGTGTGTTTCCAGCGCTATGGCACCTGATACAAGCTTGTACACCAGCACATGCGCAGTTTCGCAGTTGAGGGTGGAACGGGGGCAGGCGGTGAGAGATGATGTCATCTCTCTGCTCACTCACAGCACCTCTGATGGAGCAGCCTTCACAGCCTGGCTGTGAAGGCAGATCAGCGATGATGCAAGGTGGGTGGGGAGAGATGAGATAATCTCTCTGCTCGCCTGTTGCACCTCTTACAGTGCAGCCTTCACGGCCCATCTGCAAAGACCTGCAAAGGACCCCTACTCTAGACTATATGAAAAAGGTTACAGCGCAAAGAGTTTGGAAAAGAAGGTCTCAAACCACCTTAATGGGCGGTGGTTATGGTGTACCATTCTTTTGCAGCTCAAGATTGTAACTGATGCCTGCTGCCATCTAGAGCTGCACTATTACACCACTGTACAATTTTTATGGCTACTGTCTCTCAAATTATACACTCTAATTTTTATTTTAAGGTGAAAACCTGCCACCCCTCTACGTTTTATATTGTAGTCTAATAAAGCTGCATACATTTTTTCCAGCCACTGAATTGTCTCTCAAATAATACACACTGAAATTAAGTGTTTGCTGAAGATACCAAATTATGTAGCAAAATACATTTAGCACAGGAGGAGGATGTAGCATCATTACAGGAAGACCGTGAACAAATAGAGGATTGTGCGGCTACAAGGCAGTTGAGGTTTAATATGGCAAACATAAAGTTATTTGCTTGGGTGCATAAATTACATATGTAATATACACAGTAGGTGGGGCTATCCTGGGAGAATCAGCGCTGAAAAGGGATCTGGGAATGCTTGTAGATCAGAGAATTAGCAATAGTATGCAATGCCAAGCTACAGCAACCAAAATACACCCATGCATTAAAAAGGCATACATTCAGGCGATAAATCAAGAATTCTAGTCCTTTACTGGAGTTATCAGTAACACTGGTTAGATCTCATCGGGAATATGCAGTTGGGTTTTGGTCATTAATCCTCAGGAGATATATTGATTAATTATTGAACATTGGTAATAGCAATTAAAGTAATTGTGAACGATCACCCTGTAAAACAGTCCATTCAGTTTAAAATTGAAATAAAAGGCAAAATATTTGTGGATAGATTTACAAAGAACATTATATATACCTTTTTCCCCTTTTTATAAGTAATCACAGTCCCTCTGTTCCTTATGTTCTCAGCTGCATAAGAACTGGGGGGAGGAGAAGCAACAGTACACTGAGCTTCTAAGTGAATGGTTGTGCAGGGGGTGCATGCCAGGACAAGTCTGATCATTGGAGGAGAGCACACGGAGTTCCCAGCATAGCTACAGAACTGACCACGGTGTGTTCTCCTGCTCACTGTGGTCATTTTTTAATAGGAAAGCAGAGGGACTGGCAGGAACACCAGGGATTTCACACAAAGGAAGTAATTCAAAGAGAACAGGATACTTTCTTATAGAAGTACATGGTACAGTAGGCACATGTCAGGAATATAAAAATTCTGGGGTAACAAACACTATAATTGTGGAGAAGGGACGTGTACGAATGGATATGATTACAATGTACAGACATTTTAAAGGTGACTTCAGTAACGTTAATAAACTGTCTACTCAAAGGTCCCCAAATACATACCTCCACTATTTGAGGTTAGAAATAATGTTTAAAGGGGTAGTAAACCCAGCCCAATAAGAATAATGCAATATATATTTTGAGTCCACTTTACATATTGAAAATAACAAAGATACACATGATAGATAAAAGCTGTCTTACATGCCAAAAACAAGGAGTTTTATAGCGGTCCTGGATGGTATAAGGCAGTGCCATTTTAACTGTCCTCTTCCGAGTTTATCTGTGCCTGTATTTCCACCCACATTCTGCATAGAGGTACATAATCTTGCGGATGTGCATTACATACAATAGCCTCTCCGCTGTCTCTTCCTTGCTCTGCAGCTCCACCCTTCAAATATCGCGTTAGGTCGGGGCTGACACCAGATGATGCAGCCCCGGCATAGACCCTGAATATTTCCGGTAGCCTTAGCTTGCCGGAAAATTAGAGAATAACAGTGCATGCGCACATGACATCATACAGAGAAATATACAATATTTGACAGAAAGGAAGCAGGTAAGGAGACCGCAAAAAAGGGGAATGTAATCTTCATACAAGGAGTGATCAGAGCTTTAACAATGTGGTGCAGGGGTTTACTACCGCTTTAACCCTAGATTGCGTAAAAGGTTCTTTACTTTTAACCACTTCAATACAGGACGTTTATACCCCCTTCCTGCCCAGACCAATTTTCAGCTTTCAGGGCTCTCACACTTTGAATCTCAATTACTCTCTCATGTTACACTGTACCCAAACAAAATTTTTATCATTTTTTTCTCATAAATAGAGCTTTCTTTTGGTGGTATTTAATCGACGCTGGGTTTTTTATTTTTTGCAATATAAGCAAAAAAAGAGCGAAAATTTTGAAAAGAAAACACTTTTTTTTAGTTTCTATTTAACAATTTTGCAAAAAAAAAAAATTTTTCTTCATAAATTTGGCCCAAAATTTATACTGCTACCTATCTATGGTAAAAATAACCCAAATTAGTGGATATTAATTGGTCCCTGTGAAAGTTATAGAGTCTACAAACTAGGGTGCAAATCATTGAAAATTGATCACACCTGATGTACTGACGGCCTATCTCATTTTGTGAGTCCCTAACAAGCCAGTAAAGTACAAATACCCCCCAAATGGCCCCTTTTTGGAAAGTAGACATCCCAAGGTATTTAGTAAGAGGCATGGTGAATTTTTTTAAGTTGTAATTTTTTCCCACAATTCTTTGTAAAAATGAAGAATTTTTTATTTTTTATTTTTTTTACACAAAATTGTCACAACAAGTTATTTCTCACACACCACATATACATACTTGCAATGATACCCCAAAATACATTCTGCTACTCCTCCTGAGTATGGCGATACCACATGTGTGAGACTTTGACACAGTCTGGCCACATACAGAGGCCTAACATTGAAGTAGCACCTTTTGGCGCTCTGTGAGCATAAATTACACATCTCATTTCTCAACCACTTATTACCATTATGAAGGCCCTGGAGCACCAGGACAATGGAATTGCCCACAAAATGACCCCATTTTGGAAAGCTAACACTCCAACGTATAATCTATGAGGCATAGTGAGTCTTTTGAACGATTCATTTTTTTCCAGAAGTTTTTGGAAAATGTGGGAAAAAAATGAAAACACATTTTTTTACACAAAGTTGTCCATATATAAGATATTTCCAACACATAGCATGTACATAGCAAAAATGACACCCCAAAATACATTCTGCTACTCCTCCTGAGTATGGCGATATCACATGTGTGAGACTTTTACACAGTCTGGCCACATACCGAGGCTCAACATTGAAGTAACACCTTTAAGCATTCTACGAGCATAAATTACACATCTCATTTCTCAACCACCTATTACACTTTTGAAGGCCCTGGAGCATCAGCACAATGGAATTGCCCACAAAATGACCCCATTTTGGAAAGCTAACACCCCAACGTATAATCTATGAGGCATAGCGGGTCTTTTGAACGGTTCATTTTTTTCCAGAAGTTTTTGGAAAATGTGGGAAAAAAATGAAACCGCATTTTTTTACACAAAGTTGTCCATTTATAAGATATTTCCAACACATAGCATGTACATAGCAAAAATGACACCCCAAAATACATTCTGCTACTCCTCCTGAGTATGGCGATACCACATGTGTGAGACTTTTACACAGTCTGGCCACATACCGAGGCTCAACATTGAAGTAGCACCTTTAAGCGTTCTATAAGCATAAATTACACATCTCATTTCTCAACCACCTATTACACTTTTGAAGGCCCTGGAGCACCAGGACAATGGAATTGCCCACAAAATGACCCCATTTTGGAAAGCTAACACCCCAACGTATAATCTATGAGGCATAGTGAGTCTTTTGAACGGTTCATTTTTTTCCAGAAGTTTTTTGGAAAATGTGGGAAAAAAATGAAACCGCATTTTTTTTACACAAAGTTGTCCATTTATATGATATTTCCAACACATAGCATGTACATAGCAAAAATGACACCACAAAATACATTCTGCTACTCCTCCTGAGTATGGCGATACCACATGTGTGAGACTTTTACACTGTTCTAGGGACATAAATCACACACATAAATTCCTGCCAACCTATCACATTGTTGAAGGCCCTTCATATTTCTAACACATAGCATGTACAGTACATACAAATTCCAAACCAAAATACATTCTGCTGAGCAAAGGGTAAGAAAAGATTACCTGCGGTTTTAGTAGTGCAGTGGTCAACAGAGGACAGCATCGGTCCAGGCAGCAGACAGGAAGGTGGACAAGCACAGCAAAACAGGCAGCCTCAGGAATACGGTCCATAGTAGCCAGTAGAGATATTGGCAGCACAGTCAAAGCATTGGTCCAGGTAGCAGGCAGGGATGTGGTCAGCAGCAGCAAAATGTTCATCCATGCAGCAGGCAGGAATACTGTCCATAGCACAGGCAGCAGGCAGAGTACAGCCAAAAGCATTGGGTCCAGGCAGCAGGCACATGGTCCATAAAAAGTCCTGGGTCAGTGCAGGCAGATATATTGTCAGTACAGCCAAAGTATCTGTCCAGGCAGCAGGCAGGACCATCAAGCTTAAGGCCTCGGTCAAGAAAGAATGGGGGCAGGGGTAGAGGCTTCTCCCACCCAAATCACTTTGAAGCCTCCAGACACCAGACCCTGTTCTGGGAATTAAAAAACAAAGAGAAAACCAATAACTGTTTTTCTAAAATCAGAACATCATTCTGGTGCCCCTGACATATGTGAGACCCCTGTGTAGCAGGTGAAAGATCAGTCCAAGGGAACAGGCAAAATCATGGTCAACAGGCCGAGGTCAGTGCAGGTAAAAGGCAGAAATAGACGGTAGGCAGAGGCATAGTCGATACAATCCAGGGTCAGTTCACTTGAAAGGCAGAAATATGGTGGATAAACAATTCAGACGGCAGGCAGAGGCATAGTCCATAAACAGGCCAGGGTCAGTTCACATGGAAGGCAGTGGTATGGTTGGTCCAGGAAAATAATCAGCACAGGAATTGGAAATTGGGAAATGGCATTTGAAATATTGAAATACTAATAATTTATAAGTGTATGATAGCGTTTGAAGCATTGTTCAATACAAAGGCCAGGATTGGAGGGACATTGGAGACAACAGAAACTGGTGTCTTTCCTAATTCCTCTTTTGGTGCACACCCGACATTTTTTTTTTTCCATTAAATTTTTATTGGATTTTTAAGAATCATACAATAAACAAAAAAAAAATGCAATAATAGACAATATGGTTTCAAGAACACATAGTGAAGTATGACTTGATAAGATAATTAGACGCATGCTCTCAATGAGGCCTCTGGGCATCTGAATACTTCCAAATGTGAGAGAAAAGTAGCGTTATCGTTGCCCTGACACCCCTATTGGGAACAAAACTGTGTCTTGGGCTTAGTGATAATTAATGCTTTAATGCTTTTTGGTCACATTGAGGCATGAGTCTGCTTGAAGTAAGGCTTCTACAATTGCGTTGCATTTGAGATCTAAGAAACCAAACATACTTATAACAATTCAGTAGAGAATAAGAAAGAGAGAGGGAAGGAAGAAAGAGGAGGAATAAGAAAGGAGGGGAACAGATAGGGGTTGTTGGTGAACTGGTATAGCCCGAGTAGAGGGTTGAAGTAGTTATTTCAGGTGTGATATTAGACCCTTATATAAAGTATTGTTGAAAATTATGTTGCTTGGATTAGTCATCATTGTTTAGAATGAGTCTTAGAGTATAGGATATATCCAGAAAATTCGAAGCTGAGAGTCATCGGTTATGTGGGTTAGCATTGGAATGAAGATTGTGGGTGTGTTGTCCATGGGTGCCAATCTTTGAGGAACAGATCTTGTTTAAGGTGAGCCTTTGCGAAAGAGTATTCCTGCTGAGCGTGGTCGTTGAGAATGAGAGTCACTTCACTGATGCTTGGTGGGGTAGTGGATTTCCATTTGCGGGCTATAGCGAGTCTGGCCGCAATAAAGATATGTGTAAGGATGGAGTGGTACTTAACAGGCCACGTTTCGATGCCTATTCCGAGTAGGGCTACTTTGGGGTCCGGAGATAGGTTGTGGTTGATGATGGAAGAGGTTAGTTTGAAGAGTTGATCCCAGAAGGGTTGGACAAAAGGACATTGCCACCATATGTGGTAAAGAGAACCTTGGTTATTGCAATTCCTCCAACATAGCGGAGACTGGTCTGGGTATATTTTGGCCAGTTTCTGAGGGGTAAGATACCAGTTGAATGAATTTTCTGTGCGTTTTCCCAGTGGAGAGTACATTTGGAATGTTTCCTTGGAAGAAGTTGTGCTGTGTGCCATTGTTCTGGGGTTGCTGTGAAGGAGAGTGTTTTTTCCCAGGTTGTGAAAGGCTTTGGTTTTTGTAGTTTGGCTGAGGATGATAGGGATAGGTATAGGGGACCTATACCTGTAAGAGTTTTCATGGGTGAGCGTAATATGTCCAGAATGGGACTTAGCGGATCAGAGTCACTGATTTGAATATCTTTTAGTGCATGACGTCTTTGAAGGTACTGGTAAAATGAAGTACGGGGAAGCTGATAGGATGAGGAAAGGTCTTGGAAGGAGCAGAATACCTTGTGGGCGTATAATTGCCCCACTGTAGTGATTCCAGCTGAGGTCCATTTTTGGGTGCTGAGGTCCGGTATTATTTTTTCCAGGGAGGATAGAGGGATGAGATCCAGGGTATTTTGGGATAAGGTAGGTGTTATGTTTCTAAGCGAAGACCATAATGTGTGGGTTGCATTAATGCTGTCCAGAAAGTGTCTCTGGGGATGGGGATGAAGGATCAAGGCACCTAGGTACGCTTTCAAGTCTTGCTGTAAGATCTCTTTGTCAAGTTGTAGCGTGGGTGAAGAGGAGTTGGTTGACCACCATGTTCTGGAGTGATTTAAGATGCTGGCTTTGTAGTAAAAGGAGATGTTCGGGGTCCCCATTCCGCTAAATTTAACCGGGCGGAGGAGATATGTTGTTTTGAATCTGGGGCGTTTCCTTTGCCAAATCGTGTTACTAATAATAGATTGTAGCTTCTTCAGATGAGTTGTAAGAAAAGGTATTGGAAGGGCGCGGAAGAGGTATAGAATGTGAGGTAGGATAAACATCTTTACTAAGGCGATGCGGCCTGTCCATGAAGGTGTTATCTTTTGAACTGAAGAGGAGATGCTGGAGATTTTCGATATCAGTGCATTGTAGTTAGTGTGGAACATATTAGAGCTTGGTGTGGTCAATTGGATCCCAAGATATTGAAGAGAGGATGCTGGAGCCCACGAGAAAGGGGTAAGTTTAGAAATATATTGTTTGGTAAGAGGGGGTAAGTTGATGGGAAGCATTTGACATTTATTATTATTTAATTTATAGAGCGAGAGCAAGCTGAAGTGATCTAGAAGATGAGTTAAGTGCGGGAGAGTGAGAAGGGGATTTGTAAGGAAGAGAATCACATCGTCAGCATATAGGCCTATTTTATGATGATAGTTTCCTATTTGTATACCGGTAATTGAGGGGTTGGATCGAATATGTTCTGCCAGAGGTTCCATAATCAGGGAGAATATTATTGGGGAAAGAGGACAGCCCTGTCTTGTCCCATTAGTAATGGGAAAAGAGGATGAGAGAAATCCCGACGTCCATACTTTGGCTGTGGGGCATGTGTATAGGGCTGTGATTGCTGATAGAATTCGTCCCCGGAGGCCAAACCCCCGGAGGGCTTCAATCATGTACTGCCAATGAACCCTATCGAAAGCTTTTTCAGCGTCTAGGGAAATTGCTAGGGTAGGTATATGATGATGTTCAGCCCATTGGATAAGGTTAATTGATCTCCGTGTTCCATCTGAGGTTTGGCGACCAGGGACGAATCCAACATGGTCAGGGTTTATGAGGAGGGGGGTATATTGGGAAAGCCTATTAGCAATGATTTTAGCGAATAGTTTTGTGTCCGAATTAAGCAAGGATATAGGTCGATAATTTGCAGGATTGTCATGGGCTTTGCCTAGTTTGGGGATAGTGACTATAGTGGATTCTAAGAATTCTTGGGGGCAGGTGCCTGTGTCCATGATTTTGTTGTACATATTTACTAGGTGGGGTGTTAGTTTATCAGAAAATAGTTTGTAATATTCATTTGTGAATCCATCTGGGCCCGGGGATTTGTGAAGCGGTAGTGATTTAATAGATTTGGATACTTCAGTTAGGGAGATTGGGGCTGAGAGGCTTGAAGATTGATCGAGCGTAGGAATTGGGTCAGGGACTCTGCATTCAGGGTCGGATAAGAAGGGCTGTCTTTTAAGTTATAGAGGGAAGCGTAGAAGTCTTTGAATAGGTTTGCGATTTCAGCAGGGTTGTATATTTTTTGGTTTTGTTTGTTCGAGAGGAACGCTCTGGAAAGAGAAAAGGGAAAGAGAAAGAATGAAAGAGAAAAAGAAGTGAGACGAAGTGTAAGTATGTGTGCTTTGCACACCAATAAACCTGGGTGGAGGGATTCAACATTGGTGTTAACATCTTTTCGGCAGATAATCTGCGTTATGAGACAAAAATAACAAGAGAAAAAAAAGTCAAAGAGGAACAGTTGGAGAAAACAGTTAAACCCATTTGGGATCTCAGCACAGGGAATTGACGGTAAATAATGAATGTGCATGGTTCACCTGCTGAGATGAGAGTACCTGAACGGAGTCAGGTGTTGTTTGATTGATGCTTGCCATCCGTGAGGTGTTGTGGGAAAGTGAATTTTGGTGGGGAGATCAGGTTCGGAGGGGACAGGCCCCAATTTTGTAGTTGTTTCAGGCCTTGTTTGAGGTGGTAGATAGTCACAGACTTTCCTTGGTATGTGACGATGAGTTTGGTGGGGAATCCCCATTTGTAGACGATGTGATGGTCTCTTAGGATGGTCGTCACCGGTGAAAGATTTTTATGTAGTTGCGCTGTGGCTGCAGATATGTCATTGTATACCGTGAGGGATGTATACGGATCCGGGAAAGTCGCTATGTTTCTGGCGGAGGCTATGATCCGGTCATTGGCTTGGAAAAAATGTAGCCTTGCCAGTACATCTCTGGGTTTTTCCGCCAGGATGTGAGAGGGTTTAAAGATTCTGTGCGCTCTATCAATAGTTAGGTCCATTGGGGAGAGAGCGGGAACCAACGCTTTAAAGAACTGTTGCAGATATTGTGGGAGTTCCCCAGGGGTGACAGACTCAGGGATCCCCCTGATTTTGAGATTGTTTCTGCGCGAACGGTCCTCTAGGTCCGCCATTTTTGCTGTGATGCGTTGTATTTGTTCTGCTTGGTGTTGGTGTGCGTCCACTAGTTCGTTGTATGCAGTGGCGTAGTTACTCATTTGATGTTCAATCGTGTCTGTTCTTTCGCCCAGCTCGTCTATTTGGTGTTGCATGTGGGCAACGGCTTGATTGATATCTTGTCTGAGGTCTTTCCTCAGATCTTTCTGTAGTGAGAGTAAAATATGTTTAAGAACGTTCTCTGACACTGGATTATCGGTGGTCGGGAGTGAAGAGAGCGATTCCGAACGTTCTTGGTCCGAAAGTTCGTTTGCGGTAGGATCGCGGGTTTGGGAGAAGGTAAGATGTTTCTTGCTTACCGGTCCCGGGTGAGATGACGAGGCGTGAGGGGAAGATGCGGCCCTCTTAATGGAGTCTCTGGCCCTGTTCCCTTGCGACGCTGTGCAGTCCATGTCATCAGTGGGCTCTCCGGAGGAAGTGGAGTGGGGATGTGGAAGAGATGATTTACTGGAGGCCCCGGCTCCGTTCTGCCTGCCCACATGGCGGGCCTCACTGAAAAATTCAGTGAGCTTCCTTGGTTCTGCAGGATGGGATTTTTTCCCCGTCATTTGTGGGGGATTAGTAGTATCCAAAAATATGATTTTGGATGGTGGATTGTCCAGTTAGCAGGTCCTGTGCTAAAAAATCTTCCCTGTGCTGGGAGAGAGAAGAGATCAGGCAGCCATCTCAGTGTGCGGCCAAGCTCCGCCCCCCCACACCCGACATTTTTTATGGCGTCTTCTTCCGGTTGTTGATGGGGGAATATGTTCAGGAAAATAGCGCTCCTGCAGTCTGCTGAGACAATCGGTGCGGATTTCTGGGGGGGATCCTTGTGGATATATCAGTGCAGTAATGATGTCTTGAATAAAATTTAGGAAGGGGTTGGGTCGTTCTGTTGATTTCCGGTAGGTGACGTAAGCGTTGTACATGGCCATGTGAAAAATGTAAACCGCAACTTTTTTGTACCAGAAGAGGGATTTTCTAGTTGGTAGATAGGGCTGCATCATTTGGTCATTTAAATCCACCCCCCCCCCCATGAATTTATTATACTTGTGGATACAATTTGGTTTTTCAACGGGACCCTGTCTTCTTAGAAGTTCCACTGAGGTGGCATCGTGGATTGTGGACATGATGTACACGTCTTTTTTATCCCTCCACTTCATAGCCAATACTTCCTCGTTCCTGAGGCTTGCTGATTCCCCCTTTGCAAATGTGTGGTGATTAGAGACTGTGGGAAGCCCTTTCTGTTTGTTCTTGCAGTACCGCAGGCCAAAGTAGCCTCCCGATATAGGTGGCGGAAAAGGGGCAAACTTGTGTAATAGTTGTCCATGTAAATATGATATCCCTTCTTGAAGAGTGGGTAAGCCAATTCCCAGACAATCTTCCCGCTTATTCCCAGGTACGATGGACAATCAGGGGGCTGGAGATGGGAGTCTTTGCCTTCATATATACGAAAGGCGTGCACATATCCCGTGGAACTTTCACACAGTTTGTTGAGCTTTATTCCATACCTGGCCCTCTTACTGGGGATGTACTGCTTCATACCCAGGCGGCCTGTGAAATGGACCAGGGATTCGTCCACAGAAATATTTCATTCAGGGATGTAGAGTTCAGCAAAATGTTTAGAGAAGAAATCAATTAGGGGGCGAATTTTAAACAATCTATCAAAGTCGCAATGATTTGGGGGGGGGGGCACTGCGAGTTATTGCTGAAATGCAGGAACCGCATTATCATGTCATAACGGGACCTCTTCATGACAGATAAAAAAAGTGGCATATGGTGGATGGGGTGGGTCGACCAATATGCGTGTAGTTCATTTTTTTTGTAATCCCCATGTTGAAGGTAAGGCCAAAAAATATTTTAAGCTCCTGCAAGGTTAGGGGTCTCCATTCAAAAGGACGGGCATAGAAAGAGTTGGGGTTGTTCCGAATGTGTTGTTGGGCATATAAGTTTGTCTGGTCCACGATGCTTTGCAATAGCTCATTAGGAACAAATAGGTTAAAAAAATCAATTTCGAAAAACCTTCCGTGTTGGTCTGCATGCCTGGCTGTGCTGTAAAAGGGGGTATTGTGAGTGGCCCTGTGCTAGAAGGTAGCCATTGTGGATTTTCCAAGGAATCGGGAAGCTGGGTTTGGGCCCTAATTCTTTGATGTGGGATTCCAGTGCTTGTACTGGGCCTCCCTTCTGGTCTTGCTCCATTGGCATTTGCCGATTGGCCATTAGGGTCTCTGGCGCTGCTGGTAGCTGCCTCGTCTTCAAACCGTCTTCTTTTCTGACAGACTACTTCCTGCTCAAATTCAGACGATGACATACTTTCTTCGATGGGCTGGTATTCCACATCAGAACCGTAATCTGAACTGTCACTGGGCGATGAGAGCTCCCCGCTGCTCTCATCGGTCAGGCATAGCATTTCGTATGCTTCTTCTGGAGTGTATAACCTTTTGGACATGGTGGCAGTATGACAGGTTACACTGGACTGCTCGTCAAGTACTCTGATGGACTGGCAGGTACTCCGATGGACTGGCAGGTAGTCTGATGGACTGGTGGGTACCCCGATGGGCTGGAAGGTACTCTGATGGACTAGCGGGTACACTGATGGACTGGCGGGTACTCTGATGGACTGGCAGGTACTCTGATGGACTGGCAGGTACTCTGATGGACTGACAGGTACTCTGATGGTATGGCAGGTACTCTGATGGACTGGCTGGTAGTCTGATGGACTGGCGGGTAGTCTGATGGACTGGCAGGTACTCTGATGGACTGGCGGGTACTCTGATGGACTGGCGGGTACTCTGATGGACTGGCGGGTACTCTGATGGACTGGCAGGTACTCTGATGGAATGGCAGGTGCTCTGTGGGTGGTCAGGTAGTCTGATGGACGGTCAGGTAGCCTCATGGACGGTCAGGTAGTCTCATGAACTGCTCGTCAGG
>BLSH010116848.1:29183-53106 GCA_018402905.1 Glandirana rugosa
TTACGGTGTAGTCATACTCATACCAACAATAATCTTAACTTTACGGTTTGGAAATAATCGAGGTTAAATTTAGTCCGTTTGTAATAATGAACCTAAAACGTACAAATTAAGGTGAGTCGACCCATCTCATCACCAATCGTGTAGATGGAAAGTGTCAACCAAGGTACCCAAACTAAGGGTCCACAGTGGACGAAGTTTAAACGTAACCTACAACTTTTACTACGTCTACGACTAATGGTTGGAAAAACCCCGGAGGTATGATACTTCAAACATTTACATACGTTACCATGTATGTATAAGTTATAATACCCCACGACGTCCACACAGGAACTAAAATTCCCCTTGCGGTACGGACAAGGACACACCTGCAGCACCCCATAATATTGAATATGTATGTACCATTGCATACATTTACAAACTTCATAGTATGGAGGCCCCAAAAAGGTTGGTAATCAGCATCTGCATCATTTTCAACATCCAATGCAAATTTGAAGCAGGTGACACCTGGGAATCAAACCCATGGAACCAACTGTGAAAGGTAGATGTGCTAACCACTACTCTACCCAGCTGAGTGGAATTAAACATGCAAAATCCAAGTAATAATGTTTGCCTGATTTAAATTGGAGCTAATAAAGGTTTGGCATTTCAATTCTAATAACAACCATACTCATACTGATGTGGCATTACCTATTAGCGGTTTGTCTATTTTCTGCATATGCTGCTGAGTAGAATGCAAGCTTTCAGTAGGTGATACCATCTGGGTCATTTTAAGTAATTTGAACACAATTATATTGAGAAAATAGCTTTACTACTCTTTGCTGGTGTCACTATTTGATCTTAAAGGCATGGCGTTTCCCTTAAAATCAAGGACACACCTGCAGCACCCCATAATATTGAATATGTATGTACCATTGCATACATTTACAAACTTCATACTGTGGAAGCCCCAAAAAGCTTGTTAATCAGCATAATTTTCAACATACAGGCCTCATACACACGGGCGTATCTTTAAGGCCTCATACACACAGGCGTTTGCAAAATAAATAAGCAAAACGATGGGCCTTACGTCAGGGAAAAAATTGCAGTTTTTCTCAGCGTGACGTCAATGCACGTTTTTTCACGCTAGCTTTCAGCTTTCTGCCTCTATTCAAAATCAATGGTTCCCTATGGGAGCCCTTGCTTGTCCCCACCCCCTTTCCTGGCCTGCCAGGCTGCGTGCTAGGATAAGGGTCTGGTATGGATTTTGGGGGGGACCCTACGCCGTTTTTTTTGGCGTGGGTGCTCCTCTTAAAATCCATACCAGATCGAAGAGCCTGGTATGCTCTTGGGGGAGGGGAACCCCACGCAAATTTTTTGCGGGGGTTCCCCTTTAAGACACCTAGCACACAAGTCGCGCCGCAAGTCGGATCACCGTGATCCGACTTCTGGTGCGGCTTCTATTCAAATCAATGGGCTCCCATAGGGAACCATTGATCATGAATAGAACACCTGACGAGGCTTAACGCTGTGTATACAACGTTAAGCAATGTTATTGTGCGTTTTGCCGTCTCGGAGTCAGAAACGCCATGATGCTGCAGCTTCAGAACTCACTGGTCCCGCGTTCTCCTCTCCCTTTTGATCAACTGATCGGAATGATCCTTTGGAACTTTCAGCTTAAGTGATACTCCCAAACAAGGCCGATGGATCCGGTGAAGACTGGTGAGATCCATTCATGTTCCATATTACAGTTCTGTTGTGTCCGTATTGATAATCGACTTGGGTGGCGGTGCCTTACTTTTACCTTCACCTGCCCACAGGCAGTTCATCATTGTCTGGGTGATCAACCCTATTATTATACTATACATGCCAGTTGACGACCATCCCCCGTGGGACTATTGTTTCATGGGACTGCTCTTTTATGGGACTGTCTAGGTGGGTTATACCCACGTACCTGCTCAATCTCAGCATTGAACAAGTTCACGCATACTCCACACCCTGTGGTATCACTGTTGCACTGGCCCTAGGCAATAGTGGTCTGATTACTTGGACAACAGCCGCAAGTGCTGAATCTTCAATATTCACTTATGACCACCCCTTTGGTCGATGCATGTTTGAGGTGGTACAGGTGTGCATGAGGCCGGCTTGTATGTGGGGGGCTTTGTTTGTAAATTATGTACAACGTTGTCTTTTTTATAATCATGCTATCTGTGGTGGTGCACTTTTTTGGTTGTGGATTTGACAATATCAGTTACCAATAAAATTCTTGTGATAATTGGCCTCTGGGACCCAGCATGAGTTCTTTGGTGTCTTTACCCCTTTTTTTGTACCTGTAAAGTAGCCAGCAATCAATCGATTCCGGGTGCCAATCCCGCCAGTTGTGATTTGGTCCCTAGGGACTGGCAGCTGACGGACCTCTGGCTCCCTCTCGTCATCCAGCTCCCATGAATCACCCCTTGCAAGGCACATGTTGTGCAAAATGCAACAGGCAAGGATGATCCTGGAAGCCTTTGGAGGAGAGTACAGTAGCTCCCCCCCCAGACCTGTCCAAGCAGAGAAACCGGGACTTCAGTAAGCCAATAGTAAGCTCAACAATGGCCCGGCTTCTCCGCAAGGCACTATTGTAGCGATGTTGTGGCTGGCCCTGGGGGTACCTGATTGGAGCCATTAGCCACGTCAGCTGCGGATAGCCAGCATCCCCTGGAAAATAAACAAAAAAGCAAACATTAGTCCTTCCCATCCCTTTTTGTGGCCATAGATGCCTGTCTACAAAATGGGAGACAAGGAAGCATCTATTAGGCCAACCTGGTTTTTCAGCTGTAAAAATGTTCAAACGGTCAAAAACAACCAAAAATGCTATAGAACACAGATCCCCAATGTTTTTGGATGTTTTAGACCAATTGAGTAAAAGAAAAAAAAATGGTGGCCCTTTAAAAACGCACAAAAAATTGCAAAAAAAAAAAGGCAAAAAAAGGCGGTAATATAACACCGGTAAAAGGTGCAAAAATTACAGATAGATCTCTTTAACACTGAGGCACTTTACAGGCGCTATTTAGACAAAAAAAAAAGCGCATGTAAAGAGCCTCAAAAGTCACTCCCCTGAGTGTTTTCACACTGTTGCGGTCTTCTTGCAGGACGTTACAGAAAGTCCTGCAAGCAGCATATTTGGAGCGGTGCGGTGAGCGGTAATATACCGCTCCTCCACCGCCCCTGTCCATTGAAAACCATGGGCAGCGCTTCCAAAGCAGCTACACACCACCTCGGAAGCACAGAGAGTGGGCACTTTTAACCTCGTTTTAACCCCTTTAGGGGGATTCAAAATGCCCCACTCCCGCAGCCTTAGCGCCACTCTAACAGCAGTAAATCCCCGCTGTGACTACCGGGGAATTACAGCTAATGCCCCACTGCCCCCAGTGTGAAAGTGCCCATAAGCTACAGACATTTTTTGGATTTTTTTTTAAAGTCCTATGTGCATGAAGCAGCACAGACATTTATTTTGTACCATATCTTGCACCATGTTTAGCCTAAACCTACATTGACTCATTCCTACATCAAATGACTCCTTGTTCATGTGGGAATACCATTGTAATGACTAGTGTGTTCAGCTTCTGTGGAGGGGGCAAACCTTTCCAGCTTGCTGCACATTGATGTTATTAGCTAGAGACAACCTCTCTAATGTTCCTGGGATGAGCTGCCAGGCTGGGTGCACACAAGTGGATCAAGATGTCAGCTTGTGTTCAACTAAGGTGCATATACATTGCGTACAAATCTGTTTCTCTGTGTTGAGCCTCTAATTTTGCCAAACATGTATGTCTGTATGTAACTTTACATTAGAGTTTTAGATAAAAAAAAATATACTGTACCAATAAGCCACATGGGTGGCATTTGGCCACATTCAAATTTCCTGAAGAGTCCAGACTGCTTCAAGATGTAGGCATTATGGCAGGACCCTGGGAAAGCTGCTTGGACACTCATTATCCACTGCCTGGCGTCACAGACAACTTGGACATTGAGGGAGTGGTTCTGTTTTCAGTTCCGATAACCAACTTCACTGATCCTGGGGGCCCCGATTGCCACATGTGTACAATCAATGGCCCCCAGGATTTGTGGCATTTGAGCACGGTGGTAGAAAGCCACCTTCACATCATTCCACTCATCTTCATTTTGTGGCCAGTGTATAAATTGTGGTACAAGGTGAATAATGGCATTTATGACCTGCTACAACATCCTGGGCACTGTGGGTTGGCTTATGCCCATAATACTTGCAGAAGTGGCTTGGAAGCTGCCTCGTCCCAAGATATATAAGGTCACCAAAGCCTGACCATGCCTGGCACAGCATGACTGCGTTCTGTCATTGGTGCAATTTTCTCCTGTATGAGGTGGTAGAGGTACATAATTGCTGGTCTCCTTAAGCAAAACCTGCTCCAGATATCAGAGTCCCACATGTTATCCAAAAATGCCCGTGGGGCAAAAAGCCGTGGCTGGCAAAGATGAAACAGAGGTGCCGCAATATCCTGGCCTGCTTCTTGATGGGCTGCCTCACAAAAGGCACCCACTGTCAGCATAACATGTTCTTCTCCCTCTGCCATTGCTCTGTGCCAATGATATCAATACCACTGCGATTTATATATGCTAATGCGCACAAGTGTGCATATAAGCACAAATATGCGCATTGGCATACAAACATATACTTGGAATGCGCACATATATGGCTTTGTGTGCATTGATGCGCATATATGGCTGTGTGCATTGATGCGCATATATATAGCTGTGTGTGCATTGATGCGCATATATATGGCTGCGTGCGCATTGATGTGCATATATATGGCTGTGTGCGCATTGATGCACAGATATATGGCTGTGTGCGCATTGATGCGCATATATATGGCTGTGTGCGCATTGATGCGCAGATATATGGCTGTGTGCGCATTGATGCGCATATATATGGCTGTGTATGCACATATATAGCTGTATGTGCACAGATATATGAATTTTTTTTTTTTTAGATTTCCAGGACCCTAATTTTTATTCAAAACCGATTGGAGCAACGCTTTTCTAACATCCTCCCAGCACCGGAATTTCCAGGTGATCACAAAGAGTTCTGGGTCGGTGAGGGCCGGTTCACACTGCTCCAACCTTGGAGATAGCATATGATTCGCACACTGCAGTGTGACTCGTATGCAAGCTCTGTGCATTATGAATTCAGCCATAGAGATTGCTTTGCAAATTCAGACATACAATCGGAGCAAACACACACAGCCCTTTTTTTTTACACAGGGTCAGAATTGGAGCACAGGGCTGTTTACATCATGCAATAAGACTCCTGTGTGAGTTTGCACTGCGATAATATGAACTGATTTGGGGCTGTGATTCCCTTTGTACGGTCACTCCCCACAGTTCAAATAGAGCAGTGTGAACTGCAACCAGGAGACAAGCGATCCCGGAACACACAGTGGATTCACAGCGTTCCTGCATTGCTGCAGTGTGAACCGGCCCTAAGGCAGTTTACTAAGAAATGGTGTCCCTGGGATTACAGCAGGTGAACAACAAATGCAGAGGACAGTTTCACACACACACACAACACTGCATATCCACCAGCTGAATTCATTACCTGAAATTTTCTCCAGCTGTTAAATCTAAAGACTCCACCTAAACACCTGGATAATTGACTTGCTGGTGTGCTAAAGATTAGGTTTTGAGGTACACAATTACAGCTTAGAATTCACATAATTCTAAAGAAAGATATTTCACTTCCAACATAAAAAGTAATAGAAACAAACAAGGAGATCAATAATTGACATTTATTTTGCAAGCATAAAAACACAATTCTATACACACACATTCAGTTCCTACCGTTTAAATATTAAAACTAAAAATGGTGAATGACACACAAACACACACTCATAGGAGCTTACAATCTAAAATAGTTAGAAGCCTTACAGTGGATACCAACACACATCACATTTTGAACAGCAAAATTGAGAAAACTTAGTCATTATAACAAAGCTTCACAACATAATATTAAGAACATAATTCTAACACCCACCGCCACACCAAATTCTACGCACATACATTGGTTAGTCTGTTCAGTTATAAGCTGCATTTCCATGTACATGATTAAGCAATGAGATCAAACAATCAGCAGATACGTTAGAGTTTTTAAACCGCGCATGGTAAGTTAAAGGAGGGTAGTAGCTGCAACAAATCCAGTGCGATATCCCACCATAAAGACAAATTTAAATAAAATAAATTGTTGCGCTCTAAATAATGATTATAAACAGTACAGTGAGTAATGATAAGTGACAAATATAAATAAAGTGAACAAACGAAAATAAGACCAAGTAGGTGTGCGAGCAACCCCACAATCTTCATACATCAGATAGTAAACTAAAGTAAAACAGTCACAATAGGAGCAGTAAATATGTGTAAACCAACTTTCCACCTGCATCAAAAATCATTCAGAAAAAAACAAAAAAACAAAAAACAAAAAGCAAGTCCCAATAAAGGTCCCAATAATTAACTTCATAAAAAATTGATGAAAAAATTAAACACTCAAAAGTCCGTGAAAAAGAGAAGAAGCTTCACTCATTAACCACCACCAGCCAGATGTACACCTTCAGTGCTCAAAAGGTAAGCCAAAACCCTTACCAGAAGCTGGTGACCCACTATCGCTAGTAGGGTCAGAGACAGCTGGCAGAAATAACCCTCTGCAGGGTATCAAGCCGAAAGAAGATTCCCTCTGGATCCACAGGACTCTTTCCCAATGCAGCGGCACCTCTCAGAATTGATGGTTCTCCAGAAAGGGCTAACGTTTTAACCACTCAGGCACATTCCCCCTAATTCTCCTCTGTCCCCTTTGTCACCTTTCTCTCCTTTTGGTCCTCGGTCACCTAATTTATGGCTCCCCTTATCTGCACATATTTTGCCCTTCTTGGCCCTTTTGATCATTGAATGGAAAGGTCTGCTGTGTCTCACAAAAATACAACATTTTGACCGAAATAGAAGTTAGGCCAGTATTTCCAAGTTATTTTTAACAACATAGGGAAATGAGAGTATTTCTCGACATTAAATAGCATGTTCACAATTGTAACCCAGAAACTCAGTGCTGCCAGGGTGAAAAACTTGGGTGAATAACATAAGTATAAATTACAGGACATGGCTTGAGTGGGATTCAAACCCAAGCAACAACCAATGCTAATCAGCTGAGCTAACTTCAGAGCCACTGCAAAGCTGCATATCCTGCTTATCTACACACATCCTGCATTTCTGTGGACATATAGGTGATAGAATGATAGGTGTTAGGATTTCTGCTTCAGATTATCTATTTCAATTTTTCATCATTGAATTAAATTAATAAATGACACTAATTTGACATTTGCATAAGCAATGGCATTGTTTGTGTTTGAACAATATGATAAGTTCGGATGTATTCTTATGTATTTTTTCAGTGCTATTTGAAGTTTTTCTAAAAAAAAAAAAAAAAAAAAAATTAAAATTTCCAGAAGCAATGGTATTGTTTGTGGTTTGTAAAGACATCTGTGTGAGTTTAGGGAAATATTTTTGTGACATGGACAGCAGCAAAGTGAAATTGACCAAGAAAAAAAAATATTTACAGAACATGAAGATATTTCACATTGTAGCATTCTTAAAAAATAGATTCTCAAATATGCAACATTGTTGCCAGGAGAATTTCTTTGAGCGAAAGATACATTTATTTTCAACATGAAATGGATTTTTTTCATAAAGTAACAATTGTACCATTAGAATGAATGGCAGAAACTTGCACTTGGCAAAATAACTCTCCTCTTCACTCCCAAACAATGTGTGTAAAATAACACTGATTTTGGTATTTACTAACTACTCAAGGAATTACTCCAGTTGTGCTCAGCTGTGCTCTGTGCCTTGGAGTAAGGAGACGGGTTATTTATCTCTTCTCAGACTTTTTAAGATATTTCAGTGTATAAATCACTTTTTCACACAGTTTAAAAGCATATTTAAACAATATACCACATATTTTAGCACAATTTAGGGGATCAGAACATGCTCCAAACATTATTTCTATTTGCACAACTCCAGGTCTGGGCTGGAGTAAGGAGTTGGCTGTTATCTGTGACCTGCCACTATAGTAAATTCAAGTTTGGCCTTTATTTAACGCCAGCCGTTATAGTGAATTCCATATGTGCGCTATTTACCGCTATTTGCACATATCTGCTGTTAAATAGCGCACAGTTGTGCAAATGTGTGCCTGAGCGGTATAGTAAATAAACCCCATTGACTTTAGTCTGCTAAGTAATGTAAGCAACAGGTGGACAGAAGTCCTGCCTTTGTTATAAGAAAATACAGGGATAACTTCCACTCCATGTTACCACATGAAGGATCTTCCATCATACCCTTTAATAAAATATAGTCACGCTTCTTTTAAATAATAATGAATCATTTTGATAATAGTAGACAATGCATTTCTACTATTTACCAAACCAAATCGTGAGACATATTGGGTGAAATTAACATTTTTTTCATAAATAACAAAAATGTAATAAATATACCCACATTTCTGCTAAACTAAGCTTAATATAAAATGTGTTAACTATGTGTTTTATGCAGCCACATTGTTTATCAAACCTGTCTTGGGTGAATGCTACAGACTCTTGATGAAATAATAAATTTGATAGTGATGATGATAACATTGATATATTAATGTTGATTTATGGGGATGGGCCCACAGTTCGAGTCAAACGTAAGTTCGACTCTAACATCAGGCGATCTCCCGTTCGTAGAATTTAGAACATTATGGGCCATTCGCAGCGTCTTCGCCTCCACGGAGTGCCCCATAATGGATTGCGCGCAGAGGGCACAGACAGCTCCTCCTCCATGTGAGGGCTGCCGCCGTCTGTGCTGGCTTTGTTTTGACATTTTATTTATCGTGCAGGGCAGGGCCACCGGGTGAAGTACGAGTGACCATGCCTCCTTCTGACATCATGTGACTTCAGAGGGCCGAGTCGCTCAATTACGCCACTGGGTGGCCCCGCCCTTCACTATAAATAAAATGTCAAACCAAAGAGAGCTCAGTCGGCATGGAGGAGGGCTTTTTTTTTTTTTTCGGGGGGCGTCGCTCGCCGTGATGGACGATGGATTACAATGGGGGATACTTATTTTTCTTTTTTAATAAAGGACTTGTCCCTAATTGTCTCCTGTGTTTTTTTCTTTTTTGACACTTTTGGTGAATTAGTGAGGGTACGATGTACCCAATACTAATTCACATGGGGGTTGGGATCTGGGGGCCCCCTTATTAAAGGGGGCTTCCAGATTCCGATAGGACCCCGCCCGTACACCCCCGCAACCACAGCCCCCCCTGCCCCAAATAACTCAAACCCCCCACGTTGAGGGCATGTAGCCTGGTATGGTTCGCTCGTCCCCCCTCATCCTGGCCGGCCAGGTTGCGTGCTCGGATAAGGGTCTGGCTTGGATTTTAGAGGGGACCACACGTCAATTTTTTTTACATTTTTTTTAATTTTGGCACGTGGTTTTTATGTATATTGCTGGGAACCGGCAATACATTACAGGCACAATTTTAAATGATAATTTTCCCTTTTGCGCTGGCTATGTTCTAAAGATCACAGAGGTGCGCCCTTTTACAGTCAGACTAAGGGACCCCCCCAGGCACAATATTTAAAGGAATATTTAATTTTTATTGTTTCACTTTAAGCATTATTAAAATCACTGCTCCTGAAAAAAATATTGATTTAAAAACTTTTTTTTGCATTGATACATGTCCCCTAGGGCAGGACCCGGGTCCCCATACACGTTTTAGGGCAATAACTTGCATATAAACCTTTAAAATGAGCACTTTTGATTTTTCATGTTCGGGTCCCATAGATTTTAAAGGTGTTCAAATGTTCACACAAATTTTTTGCCTGTTTGCATGTTCTGGTGTGAACTGAACCGGGGGGTGTTCAGCCCATCCCTATTGATTTATGACCAAGTACTAACCTTCACTATACCATTTATTGCCATCTGAGAAACTCAATAAACCTAATTTAAGGTTCTACAAAAGCTCTTCTGCACTCTCAATTACAAAGTAAAGCATACAGTAGTAGCTCCAGTTCACATTTGCTTTGTTTTATCCTCTCTTAATCCACTGATCCTTGTAAGAACCTCCTCCTCCTGAAGAACAAGATACGTTTCTATTAGCTAGTAATTTAGCATAGATTTTGGGGTTTGTGTTTAGCAAGGAGATGGGTTTGTAGTTTACCGGTTCTGATGGAGGCTTATATGGTTTAGGCTGGGGTCACACTGTTTGAGGAGTGGCTCACAGCAGAGGGTCCAGTACGACCCAGTTCTCCGCTTCAGTGGCAAATCAGGTCCGAATTTTTTGCCTGAAGTCGAAGTAACTAGCTGGTCTTAATATAGCTTGGGGAGGTTCTGATCTTTAAAAAGGAATTGCATTTTTGCAGGTGTAGGATATGTTTATAGAGAAGAGTAAATTGTATTAAACCAGTTGGCAATATCGAAGAGGTTAGAGAACCTGCCCCTGATGTTATCAACTAGAAAGGGAATTCTGGAATTTTCCAGTTGTAACTTATAATGTTTCATTAAGAGGGTCCCTGCCTTTTTTGCCTGGGAGTAAAAATGTTGCTTCAGTCTTCTAACCACTTTTGCCCCCTTCTTGCCCAGGCCAATTATAAGCTTTCAGCACTGTCACACTTTGAATTAAATTGTGCGGTCATACAACACTGTACCCATAAGAAATTCTCAGAGATGGCGGTGTAGTCTCAGAGCTCCAGACCGCCTCGCCCTTTCAACCCCCAGCGGCAGCCATCCAGGCCGGCACCTCCACCACCCGGGACCCAAGAGTGCACAGGAGCACCGAACCATCCCTCTGAGACCCGCGGGATCTCCCCCCGCCCGACCCCCAGACGCGATTCTAGGCGAGGCCGAGGCTGCGGCCTACAATATAACGGACGCCGCCCATAAGTTGAGGAAGGGTCCTCAACGGAACAGAGCTGGCAGGTCACTCTGAGGCCCTGGAGTGGGGCAATAAGTATCGGGGGCCTCATGAATCCCCGTAATCCGCGGTAGCCTGTCTCTGGAGCCTGGAGGGAGATCTACATAGGCAAGGCCGCGGCTGGAGGCCCCCCTCTGTAAACCACTCTGCACCCCCAAGCTATCTTAAATTCATGATTAAGAGTCATAAACAGCAACTAAAAGTGTGACCTAGCCCAGGAGGAGACCCCAGGGCCACAGACTTCTCCCACAATGCCCCTTACAGTACAGAGGAGTTCACCCCCCTAATGAGGACTGTTATTTCTACTTCCCACCAGACTGATATCTCCCCCTGTCAGATCGAGGTCTCAGACACCCTCTCTCACCTTAGGGGTACCAGGCACAGGCCCCCTGCAAGCCGAATATCTGGAGTCCCCCTACAGCTGTTACCCTGCCCCCACTAGCCAGAAACTGGTGCTCTCATCTATTCGCTAACCCCTCACAACGCCTGTGTTGGTCAATTTGTCCCTACCTCTTCATATTACAAGAAGACACTCCCACCCTTGGACCACTCTCAATGTATGCAGCAGCGGTAAGAAGGGACATATCCAAGCACCCCAACTTTACTAACCAGCCCTCTAAACCTACTCCTATGCCTTCTGATTCACAATCGGCTCCTAGGGATAACCCCGAGAACATGGAGGCGGAAGTAGATGGGGGATCCCAAATTCTCCCTGCCCAAGCCCCGCCAGCCTCTGGGACCACTGAGCTCCAGATCTCTTCCCCTACTTCCACAGTCTCTCTTCTGGAAAGGAGCCTGGATGAAATGTTCGCCTCCCCGGCTGGGGACCGAACTCCAACTCCAGATACCCCAGGTCCTTCTGGGATTCCCCCCTCTACAGTACACTCAGACCTAAAATGTATGATGGAAACCTTTTCCAAGATGCTATCGAAGGGTCTGGCCCAAACAGCATCACAAATCACCTCTACTATTCAATTGGATCTGCAAAACTTAGGTTCCAGGATTGACATCATTGAACAAAGAACTGAACAAATGATCGCGAAAGCGAACCAAAATACTTCTCGGATTCAGGACCTCCAGGACCAACTAGAAACAGCGCTTTCCAGGATAGAAGATCTAGAGATCTCGGTCCCGCAGGCACAAAGTCCATATAAGGGGACTCCCTGAATCCATCACAGACGTTCAGGGTACAGTTCGTTCTTTCATTAAGGAAATCATCCCGAACATTCCAGATCACAGATTGGAACTAGACAGGGCCCATAGGGCCCTTCAGGCTCCCCGCTCAGACGGTCTCCCTAGGGACGTCATAGTTAAACCTCGCTTTTTTGCTGTCAAAGAGGAAATTGTGAAGCTCTCCAGAAACTCCCCCCACTTATCATTCCAGGGCCACTCAATTCAAGTTTTTTCAGACATCTCGCCAACTACTATCCAGAAAAGGAGATCGCTCAAACCCCTCCTGGAGGTTCTGACACAAAAATCCATTAAGTACTGGTGGTCCTTTCCGTTCCGCTTATCCTTCTCCTTTAAAGGCAAGAACCACGGCTTCTCCACATTTCACGGAGGGGAACACCTACTGGTAAAACTAAACCTTATTTCCTTAGATCCAGATACCTCCCTCATCTCCAAAGCAACAGGTCCATCCAAACGCCCTTCACCACAGAGCCCAATCCCTCCGGTCTGGCGTAATCAACATTCTAAGAGATCCAAAGACTCACATTCCCCCTGATCCTTCTCCTCACCCCTCTGAGATTCATCTTCTGGACTGTGAAGCCCTGCCATAGCCACCAAGGCGTTTAACTGTCTCTAATTTTGACTGTTGTTACAAGAATTTTCTCCTTTTTCAGTTTTTGGGGTAGTAAATTACCCTTATTAACATTACTTTGCTCCACAGGTTACTCTCGTCCTTGGGACTATGTTCTAATCCATGGGGGCGGGGTCCCTTCGCTGCCCACCCCGGACCGCGGTACAGCCTTCCCGATAAGTCCCTGTAAGGGGGCTCTGGGTCTATGCTTACCCTCTATGAGAAGTATGGAACCACAGAGTTGATTGATGACGGGGGGGGGGCAAAAGGAGAGAGGAAAGATGGCGGGTAATGCAATCCAATTATGGTAGAGTTCCTGTCAAGTGGGCATGATAGTTGTCACAAAGGGCCCTGAATGTGTTCATACAATAGAATGGAATAGCTAGGTGAATGCAAGTAAATAGGAGAGAAGCAAAATCTTCATATTACTATCACTAGAACAGCGGGTCAGAGAGTATGTACCTTTTAAAAAATGTGCATATGGTTTTGGGAGCCATTTCCTCCGATTTGTCATAGACCAAAGGAAGGAGTAATGTTCCACCCTGAAACAAGGGGGGGGACCCATATCCATCGGGTTACTGTACATATGACCAAACAATTATTGAGGAATCTTTATTGTTCCATTATTTTTCAGATGAGCCTTATGGCACTATAATATAGTTGGTGTCTATTCCTCTCCTTGTTCTATTTGAAATGGTCAGAAAAATAAGGTAATACATTTTGGGTATAGTTCCATAATGAGACATAGAAATAAGGAGGTAATTAATATCTCTTAGTCTTACACGTATATATATATATTTTTAGGACTATACCCCCAGTTCACCTAGCTATGACCTGTAGATCTGGGGTATGAGGATCCCCTATGTCCGCCCCCATGAATGCTTTCTCTGGTCGCATCGAGTCATAAGTAAGCACCATTATAGCATATATGCAATACATACAAAAAAGTACTTAACCACTTGCCGACCGCCAACCGCAGGTTGACGGCGACAAGGTGGTTCGTTATCGCAAATCGCCGTCATACTACGGCGGCTGCGATAACGCGCTCACTGTGTTCGGGGAGGGCCAGGGAGCGGGTGCGGCGGCTTTGATTGCCGCTGGCTACCCGCGATGGCCCCCCCGGAGCGAGTAAGCGGAGGTCCGTGTATGTAAACATGGACCTCCGCTCTGTGTGAGGGGGAAGGGCTGTGATCACAGCCTTCCTTTACGTGAAGGCTGTGATAACTTCCCTTCCCCTGTTAGGGCATCCCCCATACAGTTAGAACACGCCCAGGGAACATAGTTAACCCTTAGCGCGCCCCCTGCAGGTTAACCCCTTCACTGCCAATGGCATTTACACAGTAATCAGTGCATTTTTATAGCACTGATCGCTGTATAAATGCCAATGGTCCCAAAAAAGTGTCAAAATGGTCCGACATGTCCGCTGAAATATCGCAGTACCGCAAAAAATCGCAGATCGCCGCCATTTTTAGTAAAAAATAAAAACCCCAAAAATGAATTCTCATCATCCGTAAACGCGGCCACTTTTGCGCAAACCAATCAATAAACGCAGATTGCGATTTTTTTATCGCAAATATGAGGAGGAATATAAATCGGCCAAAAACGGTGAAAAAAAATGTTTTTTTATATTTTTTTTTGGATTTGTATTCTAGCAAAAAGTAAGAAATTTGGGTTTTTTTGCAAAATTGTCGCTCTTCTTTTGTTTATAGCGGCGATCAGAAATGACGCAGAGGTGATCAAATACCACCAAAAGAAAGCTCTGTTTGTGGGAAAAAAAGGACGCAAATTTTGTTTGGGTAGAACGTCGCACGACCGCGCAATTGTCAGTTAAAGCGACGCAGCGCCGAATCGCAAAAAGGGCTCCGGTCCTAAAGCTGGAAATCCTTCCGGGGCTGAAGTGGTTAATATACAAATTGAATTACCAAATGTTCTAGTATTAATATGACTATTTTCTCCTTTTTGTCAAGCTATCCCGGCAACCTACACCCATGCTGTGATAAGGTCCTGTAGAAGCTCAAGGCGAAACGCGTCGACCTATTGCAACTTTTATGCATACGCATCATGGTTGTGCTGGTAGCTGGTATTACACTTGTTGGGTATATGCTTGTAACTATAGATATGGAGACAATTCAGATCTAAACATGGAGATATTGATTTTATAATAGAAATAATCTGCTCTGTTTCTTATGAATATTGTAATAAAATATATTTTTTTATGAACTTTTCTGGTTATCTCGTGGTGTGCCATTAAAACGTCCATACGTGTGGGGTTTTCCCACAATTTCTCCTTGTACTGACTATTTGGGACAGTGGCACTGCTCTAGAAAACTATTTTTTGCTTCTAAATAGGGTGGTATCACCCCTTCCCCTTTCTGAGCCCCTTTGTTCTGATTCCTATGTATTGTTATGGGAATTCAGGACCCACGAGATAACATATACATAATCACTGCTGAGGTGTTGCTGTATGCATTGGTGCTAGTATAATATAGACTACCTTAGCCCGATCAGGCAGGAAGTTTTGAGGCTGGAGTTCAAAGTGTATGGTGCACTGGTTTAGAAACCCCCTGCAGGCTTTGGGGTCTCCAGTGTAATGGGATGGAGCTGATAAGTGCAAAGGGTTCATGGCTGTGACTCTGAATGGAACTGACGTAGCAGCAGGCTGTGGTTGAGGTTGACGAGCTGGAGGTCCTAAGGAGGCCTGAAGCTGTTCAAAGAGGGAAGACAAATCCTGGAGGAATCGCATCACCTGGGTCTGATTAGATTCCTGGGTCTCGAATTTGTGGACTATGCCTTGCATCTGATCATCGGCAGGTAGAGGCACATCAGCCGGGTCCATGGCCAGAGCAAATTGTCAGGTCACCTGAGGACAGATGCACTCCGTTGATATTAGGAGCGCACCGCAAAGGCAGTGAACCCTTCTGCTGACTGCTTCGGATTGAGCTCTGCATGGTTCAGGAAAGTGGGGCCACTGGAGCACTGACACAGATTGCTCTGAGAGCTAGAGCATAAGATTCCCCAGGGTGCGGAGTCTAAGAGCCAGCAGGTATTCACCAGAGCCTCTTATGGTGAAGATGGACTTTGCTGCAGCTGGCTCCAGGTCGCGGCCCCCAGGGTCTTACAGCTCACGCTCACAGCTGGCTTCTGGTGGATAGGAAGCAGCAGGTAGGGCACATGTAAGACAGGAAGGCACGCCAAAGGTCAGGGTATCAGGCAGGCAGAAATAGTCAAAACACGCCAAAGGTCGGGGTACCAGGCAGGCAGGAATAGTCAAGAGAACAGGCCAAGGATCGGTACATGGAAACAAACTGAAGCACACGGCAGGAACACACACACAGGGAACCTAGACACACTATTGCTCTGCCAAGGCTTGGCTTGCACTACACAGAGTTAAAGAGGAAGTAAACCCAGATTGTGTTTACTTCCTCAATATAATCCTGTAAAGTAGAAGAATAATGGGCTACTATGCATCGCATAGTAGCCCATTATGTGTCACTTACTGGCAAACATAGCCTGCGGCATCCAGCGATGTCCCCACTCCAGGCCGCGTCCATCTTCAGCCCCTCTTCCTTCCGGGGCCGTGACTCCGGCTCTGTGACTGGTCGGAGTCACGTGACGTCAGTCACGGCACAGGGTCAGTGGAGAAACGGCACGGAGGTCGTTTCTTCACTGCGCATGTGCCGACACAACGTTTGCACATGCAAAACACTGCATATCTCCTGAACCGTGCAGGTTTGAGAGATATGCAGTGCACCTACAGATAAGCCTTATTCTAGGCTTACCTGCAGGTTAAAGTGGTTGTCACAGGTTGACAACCACTTTAAATACTCTTTCCTGTGGGCAGAGCCATGCTCATAGGAGATTACTTAATCATTCTGGTGTTAGGGCTCAGTCCCTAAGCTGAAACACAGAGCAGAGAGGTAAGCAAACAGACAGGACCTGAATTGCTAGTGCAGATCCATGACACGAGCATACAAGAATAAGATATCGCCCATTAGTATCCATTTCTTGGTGGTGTAGTTGGAAGGAGACTGTGTTATCATAACTCTCTCTTTTTTGCCAAGTAGCAAGAGTGGAAGATATGGGGGTATTGCTTGTTTTACAATAAGGCAAGGGCAAGTGGGAGAAGTGCGTTTCTTGTACGCAAAGAATGTCACAGTTATGGGATTGTGCCGTCATCCATAGTGACTTGCACTTTGCAGGGTGATTTAACCCTCTGGCATTTATGGATATGATGGTAATTCGCATAGAAGATTATGTGGTTGGAAAGAATTCCCTAGCCACTTCAGCCCCGGAAGGATTTCCCCCTTTAGGACCAGAGCCCTTTTTGCGATTCGGCACTGCGTCGCTTTAACTGAAAATTGCACGGTCGTGCGACGTTGTACCCAAACAAAATTTGCGTCCTTTTTTTCCCACAAGTAGAGCTTTCTTTTGGTGGTATTTGATCACCGCTGCGTCCTTTCTGATCGCTGCTATAAACAAAAGAAGAGCGACAATTTTGCAAAAAAACCCAAATTTCTTACTTTTTGCTAAAATACAAATCCAAAAAAAAATATAAAAAAACATTTTTTTTTCATCGGTTTTGGCCGATTTATATTCTTCCTCATATTTGTGATAAAAAAAATCGCAATCGGCGTTTATTGATTGGTTTGCGCAAAAGTGACCGCGTTTACGGATGATGAGAATTCATTTCTGGGGTTTTTATTTATTTATTTTTTTTTACTAGTAATGGCGGCGATCTGCGATTTTTAGCGGTACTGCGATATTAGGGCAGACATGTCGGAACATTTTGACATTTTTTTGGGACCATTGGCATTTATACAGCGATCAGTGCTATAAAAATGCACTGATTACTGTGTAAATGCCATTGGCAGTGAAGGGGTTAACCTGCAGGGGGCGCTCTAAGGGTTAACTGTGTTCCCTGGGCGTGTTCTAACTGTGTGTGGGCTGCCCTAGCAGGGGAAGGGAAGCGATCACAGCTTCCATGTAGAGGAAGGCTGTGATCACAGCCCTTCCCCCCTCACAGAACGGAGGTCCGTGTTTACTTACACGGACCTCTGTTCTTTCACTCCGGGGGGGGGGGGGGCATCGCGGGTGGCCGGCGGAGATCGAATCCGTCGCACCCGCTCCCTGGCCCTCCCCGGACACAGTGAGCGGTCTCGCAGCCGCCGTCAGATGACGGCGTTTTGCGCAGAGGAGCCACTCTGTCACCGTCAATTGCCGATCAGCGGTCGGCAAGCGGCTAGACAGGTGTCTTTTTACTTACAGTTGTGAAGGTTCGTGGGCGAGTACCAGTCAAGGAGCCTTTTTGTGTTGAATGTAGGTTGATCCCAATGGCCGTCCGAACCTAAGGAGAGACACTGGTTACCTCTGTAAACTATGAAAGAAGTAAGAACAGTCAACAGGTATGATCTTGCTGTATAGAATTGTTTTAACCTGTTTTAACAAATAACAAAAGGAGAGAAAAATAAAAAAAAAGAAAGGAATCAACAGAAAAGAGTAAAAGCAGCAAGCAAGCCAATAATTTGGAGCTGCTACGTATCGGATGGGGGAGAAAGTTTACTGGTAGGATACTCAGTCATGAATGGATGGAGAGATAGCTGGAATTACTGTAGGTATATCTCCTGATTTTTTCAAGAGCAGGGTTGTTGCTTTTGACCTCCAGGGGGACACCTTCGTGGTTGTGGAGGTGTTGAAAGATTGGTTTGCATGGCTTCTTCACGTGATGGATCTGGTATAAAACCCCATGTGTGGAGCAATCTCATGTCATAGTTGAGGGTGTGGATCACATGTGTGGTACCATTTCCAGGGGACAAGCAGAGTAGCTGGGTGGTACCACTTGTAAGGTACGTGGGGGTTTTGCAGTGCCTTGGTGACTGAGATGAGTTGTCTTCTGAGCTGTAGGGTGTGTTTGGAAAGGTCCACAAACAATTGGATGTTTTCATACGGAGTGGGTAGTGATCGGTGTAGCCTAGCTGCTGCCAGTAGGTGTTCCTTGGTTTGAAGAAAATGTATTCTCATGAGTACGTCCCTGGGTACAGAGTCCGCCAGATGTGCTGCTTTTTGGGATAAGGTGAATGCGGTCTATGGTGAGCTCGATTTCTGGGCATGCTGCTAGACATTAGCATGCAGCTCATTTTGCGTCACCGACTCAGGCACGCCCCTCAGTTTAACATTGTTGCATTGGGACCTGTCTTCCAAGTCTGCGAGCTTGGATTTAATCCATTGTTGCTACTCTTTGGTGTCATCATATGCGTCTAATAAATTGTTTATGGTTTCCGTGCATCCCCCCATTTTGGCTTCAACTGATTGCACTCTATTCTCCATGACCTGCAGGCTTGCAGAGACTGTGTAAAATAGTGAGGGAAAGTTAGCAAACAAGGAGGACTGTAGTGACAATAACATATCCTTCATCGTGGTGTCAAGGACTGGTTGCCCTGTGGTGGGAAAGTCTGCAATGGGGAATTGTGCTATTGGGGCGGCATTGAAAGAGTTAACTCCCTAGCTCACCTCATGTATGGGCTGCAGCCCTAATGCAATCCTCATGCGGGCTTTTGCAGGGCTGGAACTCTCTGGGCTGTGTATATCTGATCCGGAGGGAGATATAGGTAATGTCGGGGGGGGGGGGGTATGTCTCCCTCATTGCGTAGATTTGTGCCATGCGTGGCCGCGCAGGAGACAGAGACCGGCACGATCTTGCTCCTTTGTCTTCCGTGGAGCTGGCTGTGAAAAGAAGGCCATGAGCTTCTGTGGTGGGCAATCCTCCTTTCTTTTGTGGGACATTGCGGCTGTAGAGTCTTGGGCACCCGCAGAGATATGTGGCAGCGTTGCTGAGGGTGTAGGGGCTCGATCGTCACTGAGAAGATCTCTCCATCCATCAGAGCAGTAGGCTTAAGTGGCCATCATGTTTGCCAGCAAGCCACGCCCCCTAAATGTGATTAATTTAAAGGGGGCGATTCTTTTCTATATCCACTGTATTGGGGAAATGAGTTTGCTCCCTGTTACCATATTTATAAAGCAGCCAATGTGACTTTCAGAAAACATTCATTAGAAGTGAACCAATCATTATAATTTAAACCTCATGCTTCAGAAAGATTCACTTGCAGTGAATATTTGGTGAATGACAGATTGCCCCTTACTTTTTTATTTCTAATTTTGGATAGAGGAGGGAATGGGATAGACCTTCTGCCAAGTTTTTATTGTTTTCTGTGTCCGCTATTGAGATTGACCCTTCATGGCTTTTCTGATGACCATTGTCATCGCTAAATTTTTTTGAATTGTCATGAGAGCAAGAAGTGAGGGGAAATCTTCCAATGATAGCAAATGTCCTAGTGACAACTATCTAAGATGAAATTTCCCTTAATTTTATTGTCATTTGTCGAAATTCTTGTTGTGTCTCCAAGAAAGGATGACAAATCACCCAAACAATAAACCAACAGCAAAAATAGACTGTATGTGGGTATTAACCCCTCTGTACTCTATTTATAACTATAAAAAAGTTTTGGCTTTACATACAGTGTAAAGATTGTAAATTCGTCATAATTTGAATATTTACCGTACTTAACAATGCATCATAATGTGTGTGCTGTTATGCTCATTGGTGTCCTTCCTAAGCTCAAAGCTGACAAATGATAAACTTTCCAGCCTGCCAAAGGAGGGTGAGCTGTCAATTAACAAAGAGTTTTGTTTTCTGTCATGTAATCATGACAGCAAAGTTTATGACATTGTCATGATCTGTTTCCCACACTGAGCTTGGGTAGTAAGATTAGTTAGCCTTGCAGTCTGACTCAGACATCTTCTCTGACAGGGAGAAAATAAAAGTAAATACTCAAAAATCAAAAAGAAGTCTGAGAAGTAAGGCGGCATGATTGGAACAATTCAAAGGTGTAGATTTAAATGAGCATGGGTAACTGGTTTTCTTTAAGTATACTTGTTTTTAATATGAATAATCATTCACCGTGTTTAATCAATCAGCTTCTGTTAGATGGGAATCATTTTTCATTCATACTTTGGTATATAATATTTTGAAGTAGCGCACTGATTTCTGTATCTCTATATATAAATATTCACAGACACACATTTAATCAAAGCTGTAGCAGCATTGTAAAGCTCCATAGCAAATGTAACATAATAATGAGAAAAAAGAGCTACGCCTAAATGTTACATTTTTTATTAATTGAGACACAGCGATTGTAATAGATTAAAAATATCTTCTGGAGAGATAATAGACTAACATGGTAGCCCATGTACATAATGAAATGTGCCCTTTATATTGATGGTCAATATTTCATAAAGCAAATAATGCATGGATGCTTAAAAAATTAATTAGATTTTTTTTTAAATTGTAATTATTTAGTTTCAACAAGTTTTATTGGATTTTGTAGTCATTACAAGCCAAAAGAAAGAAAAAGGTAAAACATCATGGTATAAATACCTATTGGGTGTCTACACAGAGACATGTTGTAATGTTACATGAATAGCTGTGGGTTAACAGGAATAGTACAGAGTCATGTAATTATTGACTATACCCAATATTATAAAGTTTGGAGGAAGTAAGGGAACAAGTGGGGAGAGATTAAGAAATGCAGAAGGGAGGAACAACAAGAGGAGGTGAGGGAAGGAGAGAGGGAGATAGAGGGGGAGAGGTAGAGAGAGGGGGGGAATGACACCTTGGGGAGGGTTAGAGGTGTAAATATGCAGTACATAAGCACATGTATTTAAGTATGGGATGTTGACTTAGAGAACGTTGCCTCCTTTGCTGTCTTGGGACATATTGTCAAAAGGATAAAGAGAAGAAAAAAACAAAAATGTTCAGGGGGACCAATTGCTGAGAGGGTTTGAAATCCAAGTGGACCAAATGGAGAGGAATTTTTCAGTTGTGAGGTTTGCTTTAGCAAACAAGTATTCCATATTCGCCTGCTCATTTACAGTTTGAATAATGTTTGCCATGTCTGGAGGTGATGCTTGTTTCCAAGATCTGGCAATGTTTAGCCTTGTGGCTATTAATATGTGGGTTAGGACAGTTCAAGATCCTGCAGGTTTAGTATCTAGGCCTATGCCAAATAGGGCTAGTTTTGGGTCTGGAGTAATTACGGTTCCAGTTAACGATGAAAGTAGTTTGAGGGTTGCAGTCCAATAGGTCGTTATTTTAGGGCAGTACCCCCAGATATGCGGAGGGGATCCTGTGTGCCCACAATTTCGCCAGAATTGTGCGGGGTGAGTCGGATAAATTTGTGCTAGTTTGTCCGGTGTGTGGTACCAGTTGTGGAGAAGCTTTTGAGCTGCTTCCCAGTGTGATAGGCACTTAGAGTGTAAAACGGTTGACTTAGTAGCTGTATGCCATTGGGATATATCTGCCGTAAATTGTAGAGATTTCTCCCAGTATTGCATTGTTGCTAATTTTTCTTTGGGGTTTCCTGTGTTGAGGATCTGGTAGAACGGGGTAATCTTCAAGCTCAGGGGTGGTGGGGTGTCCATAAGTGCTAAAATGGATGAGGAAATAGCACTTCCATGGTGTCTTTTGGTCTTTTGGAGCGCATGTCTCACTTGTAGGCATTTGAAGAAGGTAGTAGTCTTTAAGGAGTTGTTCCTGCTGAGTTCCTGGAAGGATAATATGCCATTATCGTTATAGAGATGACCTATGGTATGTATTCCCGCATTGTCCCAGTCTGTTAAGGATAAGTTGGGTATAACGGTTTCCAGAGACTTCAATTGGAAGTTCTTTAGTGTTTGGAATGAGATACTATTTTTCGGGTGTAGTACCGAGGTCCAAGCATTTATGGTAGCCTTCATACTGTCTAGGAAGTGGTGCTCAGTAGGTTTGTTGATCCAGTTTGTTTTTAAATTGTAATTATTATTCATGTGTACAATACATAGCAGCAAATGAGATACTGCAATTCTAAACACAGCAATATTAAATCAAGAATTAAACTGTTTAACAATTCATTGTTTGTTCATCAGACCAAATACATTTTTTTATACCTCAAAGATCTATAAGGCTGGAGGATATGCTGGGGCTCATTCTACCTTTATGCCTATTTCAAATGTTCTTTGGTTGCTTCATTAAATGTGCAGATAAAGTTTACGTTTTGAACTGAAATAATATAAATTAAATATTTTTAATCATTTGTAATTTTAACCATTTCTTTTTAAAGCAATATGCCTTATGATAGACCTCTATTTCAGATGTGATTTTCTTGCTATAAACCCTAGAGTATTCAAAATGAACAAAAACATTAGGCAGGGGTTAATTTTAAACAAACTACAAAAATAAAGAAGGATGGGTGGGTGCATATAAAAAACACCACACACTAAACCATTTGTATTTATATTTTAATTTAGTAAAACATATGGACTTGTGAAGAACAATTAAAAAAAAACTTGTTTAAAAAAAGCATACAAAATCTTTATTAATAGAAAACACAATAAAATCAACAATTTGACAGGACATAGTTACATAGTTAGTCAGGTTGAAAAAAGACACAAGTCCATCCAGTTCAACCAAAAAAAAAACCACATATATATATATATATATATATATATATATATATATATAACCAAATACCGTATATACTCGGGTATAAGTCGAGTTTTTCAGCACATTTTTTGTGCTAAAAAAGACCCCCCTCGACTTATACCCGAGTCAGTGTCTGTGGTGATCAGTAGTTTCACATTAAACAGAGCCGTGCTGCTTCTAAGAGCCATTCTGTGCTTTGTAAGTGTGACTAAACACATTGGAATGCAGAGAATGCTGAGAGAGGTGTCAGATTCTCAGCTTGATGTCGGGAGGTGGGGGAGGTGGTCGAGAAGTACCTCTAGTCCTCCACCCGCCCTGACTTGTCGATTGTAGTCGAACAGGGCGGGTGGAGGGGGTGGAGGGCTGTAGTTCGACTCTTAGACTGTGGAGAGAGTCGTAAGAGACGTAAGGTTACACAAATCAGTGTGAATGTTTCGTGTCTTACCGAGAATCTTCGTCGTGCCGAGACAAATTACACTTTGATGACTAGTGGTGTCTGTGACTGAGCCCATATTCAGCTCCCCCCAGAAAAAATCGTGTTTTTTACACGACTTTTTGAGCTGAATATGGGCTCATATATGCCATAAACCAATATATATATATATATATATATATATATATATATATA
>BLSH010116848.1:53116-72119 GCA_018402905.1 Glandirana rugosa
ATGCAGAGAATGCTGAGAGAGGCGTCAGAATTTCAGGTTGGTGTCGGGAGGTGGGCGGGACAAGCTGATGTTAGCTGTTCAGTCCCGCCCACCTCCTGATCTCCATGAAGAGCTGCAGCTCTCTCTCTGCATTCTCTGCATTCCAATGTGTTTAATCACACTTACAAGCACAGAACGGCTCCGAGAAGCAGCACAGCTCTGTTTAATGTGAAACTAAACTACCTTACTCATCCCTTATGTGTTCTGGCTACAGTCTCTGTGTCCTGGCATTAATATCCATGTGTCCTGGCATTAAAATCCCTGTGTCCTGGCATTAAAATCCCTGTGTCCTGGCTCCCTGTCCCTGTGTCCTGGCATTAATATCCCTGTGTCCTGGCATTAAAATCCCTTTGTCCTGGCATTAAAATCCCTGTGTCCTGGCTCCCTGTCCCTGTGTCCTGGCATTAATATCCCTGTGTCCTGGCATTAATATCCCTGTCTCCTGGCATTAAAATCCCTGTGTCCTGGCATTAAAATCCCTGTGTCCTGGCATTAAAATCCCTGTGTCCTGGCTCCCTGTCCCTGTGTTCTGGCACCCTGTCCCTGTGTTCTGGCACCCTGTCCCTGTGCTCTGGCACCCTGTCCCTGTGTTCTGGCTGCTGCATTTCACACCCTAGGCTTATACGCGGGTCAATACGTTTTCCCATATTATTTGGGCAAAAGTAGGGGGGTCGGCTTATACACGGGTCGACTTATACACGAGTATATCCCATATACAATCTTTCACCCACAGTTGATCCAGAGGAAGGCAAAAGACCCCAGCAAAGCATGATCCAATTTGCTATAACGGGGGGAAAAAATTCCTTCCTGATTCCCCGAGAGGCAATCGGATTCACCCTGGATCAACTTTACCTAAAAATGTTAGTACCCAGTTATATTATAAATAAATTTATACATCAACCATACATTTATACATCAACCATAGGATCTCCAACTAACTTATTAGTTTTTCTCTTCAAGTAACTGCTTCTGCAGGAGAGAGGAAGTCCTGATAGGTCTATACAGTAATTTGAACATAAATTCAGTAATTCAGTAATAATTACATGATCATAGATAGTAGATATTAACATAAACCATATACACTATGATGATATATGAACCCGCTAAGGATGCTCACTGTGATGGAAAAAAGGAACTTCACAGACATGTACTTGCCCCAATCATTGGATCCCCCAAGGGGCATGCATGGGGGCAAACTAAGAAGTGGTGGTGAGGCTGATGTGTGTGTGCGTGTGTGTGTGGGGGGGGGGGTGAACACATAAGTATAGCCCTTATATATTTACCCATTTGTGACTGAGGATCAAAATATTATACTGCAAACTAGCCTGGAACTTATGGGAGCATTTCATATTTCCTGTACACACTGCATGTCACTATGGAGATAGTAGCACCTATAGGGTGAAGCCTGTCTCAAAATACATATAGCAAAACATTATAGCGTATACATCAGAATCCCCTATGCAGTATCTATGTAATTAACCACAACATTAGCCATACCCCACAGAACTCAGGGTTGTATACCAATGATCCTTAGGAAATTGAAGCAGATACTCTATGTATTCATTAAGATCCTTAGATGGCCCGTCCTACTCAGTCTCAGTATAAACACCATTCCCATACCGGGTAGCTGTCGTATAAACAGAAAGTGTAATTTGCTAATGCAACATCCTACCAGACTGGGCAAGTGCTCCTGTACAGATTGACAGACAGTACTCCTCTGTGACTTGCATAGCTGCTCAGGGAGATAGACCAACTCATCTTATGTTGATGCAAAAGCTAAGCTGAACCCAGGGAAAAATATCTCCATAAGTGCATGCACTCCAGTCAATAAGTGGTCTACTAACATTTAACATTTAACAATACTAACGTTCAAATAACTTGCTCCATTATGCCATGCACCTGCTACAACTGCTGCAACATGTTCCTCTCCTCCACATCATGCTTCATCTGCCTCTGGACTGCCCATGCATTCGAGTAATGCCATGCTCACTCACAGTATGGCATCCAAGTCATCTCTCATGGAAACCACCATGCAAGACTGATACGAAATGAGTGAACCTGACCACGGGGCAAACCACTGCCACCTAGTGGCTGCACAAAACACAGTGGCTCTAACCCTCACACTGAGCTTCCATGTGCCCGTTGTAGACAAAGGTCAGACTACCTGGAGCTATCCATCACAATGAGCACCAGATTAATAAAAAAAAGACCAGACATATAATTTGAAAAAAAGCCAAAAATCTACAAATAATTGAACAAAAAATTAAATTGCAGCATATAGTGGTGTAGCTGCACCACCCCTTCGCCAGTTTGTAAATAAGATAGGAATTTAAAAAAAAAACAAAGATAGCTAATATTTACAAAAATGGTTTGTAACTGAGGGGACATGGCTGACCGAGCTCCAGTATGGCTGCTTAAGCTCGGAGCTCTGATCAACCGCCAGGGAACGGACAGAGGAGCAGCCCTAACAAGAGACCCAACATCCAGCGCCAAGGTCCTGAGACCCTGCAGACTCGACTGGCATGGCCAAGCGCCGTGGCGATCACACACAGCCGAGGAAACTGCAGGAATACTATCCGGCCATGCAGAGAACACAGTCCCAACATGGCGGCGCCGATACCAGACAAAGCCCGCGGGAGACTACTGCAACGGCACAGGTGAGCGGTCAAACACATAAAGGCAGCAAGGCTAACAAGGCACATGGCGGAACACCCTCGGGAAGCAGCAGCCCAGCAGTGTAGGGCCCCGCCAAGTCCAAGCCCCACAGAGAATCCCCCATACGGCCTGAAGAGGACTCAGGCATGGAGGTAAGCGGCACGCAGGCCCCACACGCGGCACCTAGGCCCCAGGGAGAAGATCCGATTGCAGCCTTTCCTACATCAGGGCAGACAGTGTCAGACATTGTGCTGAAGGAAATGATGCTCTCGCTCAGAGCCTCTCTGATGACAGATTTAATCGTGAATATTAACCAGTGCAACAAAGAGGTGCAGGCACTAGGAGATAGAGTGGATGCTATAGAGAATGTGATGGGAGATTGCTCGGCTGCCCATAATGTACACACTGATGAGATAAGATGGATGAAAGACAAAATCGCAAATTTAGAAGACCGGTCCAGATGCAATAATATTAAAATAAGAGGCATACTAGAATCGGTACTCCCACAGCAATTGCAACAATATGTGTTATCGCTCTTTTCCACCCTAACACCAAACATGACGCCACACGATCTCACCATTGATAGAATCCACAGGGTGCACAAACCCTCTTTCCTGCCTGCAGAAACACCAAGAGATGTTATCATAAGAGTACATTTCTTTCACATCAAAGACCAATTAATGTCTCTAGCTAGGAAACCTGACGGCCTGCCCACACCGTATACTGGCATTCAGATGCTTCCGGGTCTATCTAAACATACGCTCCAAAGCCGTCGCAACCTGGCGACCATAACCAAAGCATTAAGAAACCACAAAAACCCTCACAAATGGAAGTACCCCGCCACGTTCACACACAAGGGAACCACTATATCCCGCCCAAGCTTAGAAGAAGGGATTGAGGCCCTAAGGAAATGTGGCATCATCCCAGAACCGAGCAAATCACATCTTGAACCCACCTATCTGAACCACACGGAAGCAGAATGGCAGGTGGTATCTCATAACCGTTCGGGCAAATACCGCAACAAGGGCGACTCCGAACCCAAACATCAGCACACTTAAACTCAACTCAACCCCCGGTCAAGATAGGATACAATTAAAATCAACAAGACCCCCTACCTACAGTTAAGGCAGCGAACGCTGCACACGGATCTAAGTTCAGATCCTTTTTTTATTAACGTTTCCCAAAAGGTTACAGAAACTGCTATGTTATTTTGGCAATGTTATCTTTTCATTTTTTCACCTGCACAGCACAGAGTCACAGATCTTTACGAGAAGACTGGTTGGAACTACACAATGAACAAATGGACTCATCTACCAGTGGACCATGAGTACAGGAAAACCCCAGGAATCTGCGACCTGGTAAGAGAATGTCTCCTACAGCTGAGCGACAACAATAGTGAGTACTGACTACTTCTCTACATGCCACCCTCAACACAGTACAATGGAAATCACCTGTCTATCACTTAATGCCAGGAGTCTAAACCACCCGGCCAAGCGTTTCTCTATGTGGGCGGAAGCAAACAGGCACAAAGCGGTCTTCTTGTGTGTGCAGGAGAAGCACTTTCAACAGGATGCAATACCCAAATGCACACACAAGAACTATCCCAATGTGTTCCTTGCCAGCAGCAAACACCACAAACAAAAAGGAGTGCTATTGGCTATAAAGGACTCACTAGCCTTTCAACTCAAAAGCTCTATTATAGATGAAGAGGGGAGATATATTATTTTCACATGTGATATTAACTCCAGACCATACACATTAGTCACTTTATACTCACCTAACACCCACCAATGCCGCTTTCTCAAATCCCTTCTAAGGCGTATAGCAGCAATTAAATACTGTTGCATCCTTATCTGTGGCGACTTTAATTTGACAACGGACCCCAAAATGGACACCACATCCCAGACACCCAGACGACTATCGTCCTTAAGACATATATTTTACTCAGAGGAACTATTTGACATATGGAGATGCCAACTTGTGTCTGAAAAGGACTATACTTTTTTTTCGGCTAGACATAACAGCTACTCGAGGATCGACTTAATGATTACTGATAAATGGTTATTACAGCGAGTGACATCATCTAAGATACATGACATTACGTGGTCTGACCACGCCCCAATTACTATAACCATAGCAGGGGAGTCTGCCTCACCTCAAACCCCCATCTGGCGTTGCAATTCTAGCCTTTTACAAGACCCCACAAACCTGTCTAACATAAGGAAAGTAATTCAAGATTTCTTCCACACCAATGCTCCCTCGGTAAACAATCCTTTCACACTTTGGAATGCGCATAAGGCATCCATCAGGGGACTCCTGATTAAACTAGGAGCCAGGGCCAAAAAATGTCACAACTTAGAATTTGACTCTATCACGTCTGAGATACATTAATTAGAAACAGCCAATAAGAACAGACCAGATAAAAATACCTCCCAAAGCCTAAACAAATTAAGAGAGGAACTAAGAGTCTTGTTATTAAAGCGCTATGATAATATCCTTAAACACCTCAAAACCAACTCATCATCAGAAAGTCTCTAACCCACATGAAATAGCGGATCAATTTGCTAAATACTACGAAGGCCTATACAATCTGAACCAAGACCAGCAAACACCCCAACCAACTGCAGAGAGTATACAGAAATTTCTGTATGATCTTAGGTTGCCTACGCTATTGGAAACGCAGCTACAACATTTAAACGCTCCCTTCACAAACAAAGATTATAGAAACTATCAACTCCCTACCCATGGGAAAATCACCGGGCCCAGATGGTTTTTCTAATGACTATTATAAATTATTCCATAACCCACCTGCAAAAAATGTTTACTGAGGCAGCATACACTTCTTCCTTCCCCAAGGAAATGCTCCAAGCATACGTTGTCACCCTGCCCAAACCAGGCAAGGAGCCAAATACACCCGCAAACTTTAGGCCAATATCATTACTAAACAAGGACGTAAACATTTATGCAAAAGTTTTGGCCAGAAGACTTTCAAATATTATTCCTAACCTGATAAGTAAAGACCAGATGAGGTTCATAAAAGGGAGGCAGACTTCAGATGCAACAAGGCGAATAATCAATATTATTAACTATGCAGAACTCTCGCGAACGCCTTCTCTGCTCCTGTCAATTGACGCAGAAAAGGCGTTCGACAGAGTGCACTGGGGGTATATGTCTCTGGTTCTAAGAAAGTTTGGGTTTCAAGGTACATCTTTAACTGCCATACAAGCGCTATATTCAAATCCCTCCGCATGAGTATACACAGCAGGGCTATTGTCTACGGAATTTAAGATATCCAACGGTACTAGACAAGGATGCCCCCTGACCCCAACAATATTTAACCTCATGATAGAACCCCTAGCAGAAAGCATCAGAAGTTGTCCCACAATAGAAGGTTTTACATTTCGCCAGACCCAACACTCCATTACACTCTTTGTAATGTCATACTATCCCTCACTAAGCCAGCCAACTCGCTACTAGCAACCCACAACATATTAACCAAGTTCAGTGAAGTCTCCTACTATAAAGTTAACTTTTCCAAATCCCTAATTCTCAACATGGGTATAGCAGAACCAACCATCTCCAGACTAAAATATTCTTTCCCATTCAAATGGAACTCTCAAGGTATTCCATACTTAGGCATCATGTTAACTAACTAAATACACAACCTCATAACCCTCAATATTCCGCCACTGATTACTAAAATACAGCAAAAGCTCAAACAATATGTGAACAAGGAGCTATCATGGACAGGAAGGCTAGCGTCCTTTATGATGATACTGCCCCAGATTCTGTATCTTTTTGAACACTTCCCATCCCAATACCTAAACACTACCTGAACACCTTATTAGGTATTCTCAGTAGGTATGTCTGGCAGGGCAAAAAAGTGAGATGCGCCCCCAAAATCCTCAGCCCACACAGACTGGCGGGTGGAGCTGAGTGGGTAGATATAAAAGACTACTACCTAGCAGCCAGATTAGACCAACTTAAACACTGGTTCAACAAAGAAATGCTCCAATATGGACAGAAATTGAAACAGCGTTGGCCCCTAGGGGAACCTGCTCCACCTGCTAGTCTGTGATACGTGGACCCCCAAGACCAACTCCCTGACGCTGCTGCCTATGCAGGCATCGGTGCTAGCGTGGAGGGAATTAAGACACAATATACTGGGCCCAACGGAAGACTATCAAGGGTCCTACCCAATTCAGCTACTGGAGAACTTCATCCCGTGGCTATCCACTAAAAAACTCCAAGACTAAGGCATAAACTCGGTGCTAGATTTCCTAAAGGGTAAAGAAACAAAACCTTTAGCAGACATCATAAAAGAATTCAACATACCCAGAGAGTGTATATTTACTTGCACTCGTATAAAATATTTCTTAAGTGAGAACCCCTTGCCACAGATGAGAATCCCTACACTGCTTCGCGAGCTATACTCACCACAAGTGAAACCCGTAAAAGGAATTTCACGAATCTATAATGCACTGCAAAATAAATCCCTACTGCAAAAATCAACTTCAATGCTAAAATGGGAGGAGGATATTAAGGCCCAATTCACTCTTAAGCAATGGAGTACGGCCATCCAAACTATACACAAATCTTCTCACTGTGTAACGCACAAGAAAATGACACTTAAAATAATACACAGGTGGTATTACACAATATACATGCTTCCCCTCTCTGTTGGCACAACTGCGGACAAGTAGGAAACTTAATCCATGTACTTTGGAGTTGCCCAAACCTGACAAGCTATTGGTCCCAGGTATTTAAATGTATAGCATCAATATCTGGTATAATTAACCCTCCCAGCCCACAATTAGCACTACTCCACATAGGGATAGACACCCACCCTCCAAAATCAAGATCAGTAATTTCCCATATCCTATTGTCAGCACGCCAAATAATCCTAAGGAAGTGGAAAACGGACATATCCCCCAACTTAACAGAGGTTCTAACCCTAACCCAACAACACTACACACTCGAACGCATTCTGGCCTTCAAACATCTAAATGGAGTTAAATTCCTGAAAAAATGGGCAATTTGGTCAAACAATGTACACACATAAAGGACTCTGTGATGTGCAGATACATGTACATGTAACTGGTCACCTCACTGTTCATCAATACTTTGTTGTATATACATACCTTGTTCCAGCAACTCTGTATTCTTGATATGTTATTACATGCATAAATGTAACCTCTGTAACCTTTTGTTAACTTTGGGTACTCTGGTACCCCCATGTGTTTGATTTTGAAAACTAATAAAGACTATTGATATAAAAAAAAATGGTTTGTAACTGAGGGTCTCATTCAGACCTGGAGGAATGGAGGCTTACAATCTATGAATTCATTGTGTTTCTTTCTGTACTAATAAATACTAATTTGTCAAAGTCACCGGTTATTTTTAACTGCAAACCAAAATAAACAGTAGACTCAGAGATATAGGCAGCTACAGTTATACGAAAAGCTATACTTTTCCTATAAAAGTTTTATATAGCACTAGGGATGGGCGAACGTTTCAGCTCGAGCATACGTTCGGCATGTAGCCTGGTACGGTTCAGGAGGGGGCGCCGCTTGCTCGTTCCCTCCCTATCCTGGCCAACCAGGTTGCATGCTCGGATAAGGGTCTGGTTTGGATTGTAGGGGGATCCTACATTAATTTTTTTAAAAAAATTGGCTTGGAATTCCCATTAAAATCCATACCAGACCATAAGGGGATGGTTTGGACTGGGGGGAGGGACCCTACACAAATGTTTTCAGTGATTTTTCTGTATATTGCCAGGAGCCGGCAATACATTACAGCCGCAATAATAAATGACAATTCTTCCTTCACAATGTCATTTTGCGGTGGCACTGTTCTAAACATCACAGAGGTGCGCCCTTTTACGGGCGCCCCAGGCTTGATATTTAACCGGTTCCCCACTGCGCGCCATGTTTTTACGGCGGCAGTGGGGGAGCCCTGCGCGAATCGCCGTAAATAAACGGCGATTCGCATTTTGGCCACCAGGGGGCGTGCGCGCGCCGCCGGCGGTGCGCGCGCGCACCCGGCGCACTCCCGAGGAGTGTGCCCACGGCTCGGGCGGACCCGATGTCCGCCGGCGAGCCGCGATGAGCGGCTACAGGGCAAAGAACGGGGAACCGCCGATGTAAACACGGCGGTTCCCCGCCCTGTCAGTGGGGCATGAGAGATCTACTGATCCCTGTCACTGGGATCAGTTAGATCTCTCATGCCCATGGTAGCCCAACCCCCCCACAGTAAGAACACACCCAGGGAACACAGTTAACCCCTAGCTCTCCCCCTCAGGTTAACCCCTTCACTGCCAATGACATTTATACAGTAATCAGTGGACATTTAAATTTCTGATCGCTGAATAAATGTCATTGGTCCCAAAAAAGTGTCAAAAATGTCCGACATGTCCGCTGCAATATCGCAGTACCACTAAAAATCGCAGATCGCCGCCATTACTAGTAAAAAATAAAAAAAAATTAAAAACCCCAGAAATGAATTCTCATCATCCGTAAACGCGGCCACTTTTGCGCAAACCAATCAATAAACGCTGATTGCGATTTTTTTTTATCGCAAATATGAGGAAGAATATAAATCGGCCAAAAACGGTGAAAAAAAATTTTTTTTTAGATTTTTTTTTTTGGATTTGAATTTTAGCAAAAAGTAAGAAATTTGGGTTTTTTTGCAAAATGGTCGCTCTTCTTTTGTTTATAGCGGCGATAAGAAATGACGCAGAGGCGATCAAATACCACCAAAAGAAAGCTCTATTTGTGGGAAAAAAAGGACGCAAATTTCGTTTGGGTACAACGTCGCACGACCGCGCAATTGTCCGTTAAAGCGACGCAGTGCCAAATCGCAAAAAGTGCTCTGGTCCTAAAGCTGCAAAACCTTCCGGGGCTGAAGTGGTTAAAGGAATATTTCATTTTTATTGTTTTCACTTTAAGCTTTATTAAAATCACTGCTCCTGAATAAACGATCAATTTCAAAACTTTTTTTTGCATTGATATGTCCCCTAGGGCAGGACCTGTGCCCCAAAACACTTTTTATGGCAATAAATTGCATATAAGCCTTTAAAATTAGCACTTTTGATTTTTCATGTTTGGGTCCCATTGACTTTATCGGTGTTCGAATGTTCGGACAAATATGTTCTGGTGCGCACCGAACTGGGGGTGTTCGGCCCATCCCTATATAGCACATTAAAAATTATCTGCTAAGATACCACATGTATAAATTGTATGACTTGTAATCCACAAGCATGATCATCATCATAATTACGTTTAAAGGATATCAGAAATCTCCCATCTGATAACTAAAAATATATATTTATGGAATTTCTACAAAGGGCATTTTTATTATATTGCTATTCAAAAATAAATGCACATTTGAGACTGCATCCAGGTACGATTTTCTAAAAGCCAAATGTCTCAGAAGTACCATCCTTCTGCTCTCTTGGATGTCTGCATAGATATCTAAATCAAATTAGAGTCATCCCCTGTGAAAAGATAAAATAGGACTTTTATTTTTTAAATGACAACCTGTTGGTGGTTTACAGTAGTGAGCTAGCAGGCTGCCAGTTTCTACTCTCATTGAAAAACATCTAACATTTTAAGGCCAAATTTGTACATTTTTAAAAAATTGATAAAGTATTTATGCCCTCGAATGCAGTTGCGGACTCCAATATGTAGGACGTACAAAAAGACCATTAAAAGTAAGAATAAAATAACACGTACAGAACATATAGAAAGGCTATGATGAACACAGTGTATCAAAACATTTTGCTAAAGTACATCAGAAAGATCCTAAGCACTCAAAATCTTGGGGTAAAAAAACATATACAAGACACTGGAGAGGAAGCCACAAAATCAGAACCTTCAGAGGGGGCGTGGTTTGGCACGCTGATGAGATGGCCATCTGAAAAAGGAGCTACGGCACCACAGGGGAGACACAAAGCCATTAAAACCCGCTAACGGCAGTGATGGGCAAAATCGGGTGACAGCTGCCCTTCACGCACACTCCACATTCCCAGCTGGGGCAAAACCTCCCGGAATTATTCCGATTCCAGCCCTCCCAAGCAAGCAAGACCTCTACCTCTCGCTCGTCCCAGCAACCATCGGCCATGGCGCGGAAGCAAGCTGAAGGAACGCCCAAACAAAAAGCGCAGATGGACCAAGACATGCTGTTGGACCTGATACAGCAGGTCCTGAAGATCACCGATCTCCAACATATAGCTTCCGATATTAAAGGAGCCCTGAACGACGCAGTTATTGAGCTCAAAGACGAGCTGAGGGCAGGCCGCCATGATGAAGACATCAGAGAGCTGCAGCACCATGGAGCCAAATATCAATTTCACATGATTGAGCTACAAAGGCGTTTAGAGGACCTCGACAACCGCGGTCGCAGGATGAATCTGAGGATCAGGGGTAAACTGGAGACAGTGGAGCATGAACAGATCCCCCTGGCCCTTCAATCGCTCTTTAACCACTTCAGCCCCGGAAGGATTTCCAGCTTTAGGACCGGAGCCCTTTTTGCGATTCGGCGCTGCGTCGCTTTAACTGACAATTGCGCGGTCGTGCGACGTTGTACCCAAACGAAATTTGCGTCCTTTTTTTCCCACAAACAGAGCTTTCTTTTGGTGGTATTTGATCACCGCTGCGTCATTTCTGATCGCCGCTATAAACAAAAGAAGAGCGACAATTTTGCAAAAAATCCCACATTTCTTACTTTTTCCTAAAATAGAAATCCAAAAAAAAAATATAAAAAAACATTTTTTTTCACCGTTTTTGGCCGATTTATATTCTTCCTCATATTTGCGATAAAAAAAATCGCAATCGGCGTTTATTGATTGGTTTGCGCAAAAGTGGTCGCGTTTACGGATGATGAGAATTCATTTTTGGGGTTTTTTATTTTTTTTTATTTTTTACTAAAAATGGCGGCGATCTGCGATTTTTTGCGGTACTGCGATATTGGGGCGGACATGTCGGAATGTTTTGACACTTTTTTGGAACCATTGGCATTTATACAGCGATCAGTGCTATAAAAATGCACTGATTACTGTGTAAATGCCATTGGCAGTGAAGGGGTTAACCTGCAGGGGGCGCGCTAAGGGTTAACTATGTTCCCTGGGCGTGTTCTAACTGTAAGGGGGACTGCCTATCTGGGGAAGGAAAGCGATCACAGCCTTCACGTAAATGAAGGCTGTGATCACATCCCTTCCCCCTCACACAGAGCGGAGGTCCGTGTTTACATACACGGACCTCCGCTCATTCGCTCCGGGGGGGGCATCGCGGGTGGCCGGCGGCAATCGAAGCCGCCGCACCCGCTCCCTGGCCCCCCCTGGACACAGTGAGCGCGCGGGCGCGCCTCCGGCGGCGCGCGCGCTCACTATACACGTTCCCGCAGCCGCCGTCGTATGACGGCGATTTGCGGGAACGTGCCACTTTGTCGCCGTCAGATGCCGATCGGCGGTCGGCAAGTGGTTAATAACCTTACAGAATGGGCGCAGGATGCCCCCGTGGACTTTGAATGGGCACACCGGGCACTGAGACCCAGAGGGAGAGAAGGCGATCCCCCAAGGGACATAATATGTTGCTTCACTGACTATAAGCTAAAGGAAGAAGTAGCTGTCAGAGCCAAAGAGCAAGACGAGATCCGCTTCAATGAGGCCGAGGTGAAAATATTTCAGGACCTTTCCCAAATCACTCTTAACCACAGGAGGGTGCTGCGGCTCATTCTGACAGCTCTCATAGTCTACAAGTGGAGATTTCCGTTCGGCCTCTGTGTCACACTGCAAGGACACTCCTTTACTCTCCACACACCAGCGGACCTTCCCCAATTTTTCGAGTTTACCGGCCTCCGGGACATTCCCATCCGAGAGTGGTACCAAGAGCTCTCCATCCCGGAGGCGTGGAAGGATTTTGCTCCCCCTCCGCTCAAACAGCGCAGTCCCAGATGCCGTCAGAATTCCACTCCCTACCAATGCAATCGGAGAGACCAAGGTGCTGTTGCGGCCCCTGTGAATCAGGAGGAACCAGACGGGGAATAATACATAGTGTGGATGCAGACCTGTCGGCCGACAGATGAACTGTCCACGCAATACAGATAAGTAATGTTAGACTTTGTTCATTATAGCTTCTACCCCTCCTATCCCTTAAGCTCTTCTGCTCTCACTTTGATACTGCTATGTTTTGCCACCTGCCATTCGGTTCATTGGCATATTGAGCTGGACACGACCTGTAAAACTGTGGATCCGTGACTCAAGAGCGGGTTTGGGCCCCTCCGACAGAGACGTAACTACATGTATTAGCCACTATCCTTGTCCAATTGGATGTTGATTTGCCACGCTCCTTGCACCCGGGGTTCTGGACGACCCCTAGTATTCCTTGGCAAGAGAGCCCTGCCTCAACACGGATCAATGGCCTGGGTGTTTCTTACCCTGATTGATGTAGCCCGGGCATGGGAAAACAAGGCTAGTATACTATAACTTTCAGCAGCCACGCCCACCAAGATGGAAGCCTGTGGTGGGCTCTAGGACTACCCGCACTCACTGTGAACTTGCCTCCGTATTGTGATCCCCCTGCAGGGGGAAGTCACAATACACCCCAGCCAAGAGTTTGCACATCCTTCTGCCCCTGTAGATCTGCGCTTGAAAACTGACAGATACCTACCTGGATGAGACTTGTAGACATAGCCCTGAATCAAGCAAATTGAGGTTCTAAACTGGTCTGGACACTAGGCCTAAATTCATGTCTGGCGGTGGGCTGGTCCCTACTGGCCCTGTTCACAAGCCAGACTGGGACACCAGCAGGCTCAAGCCATTGGAACTACTATTACCTATAGCTTTAATTTTTTTATTGTGTTTGCCTTGTTGTTCACTAGGAGGTTGTTGCTCCCAGAGTATTCTGAGCCTCGTTGCTGGTTGCCCGGGGGTGGGGGATCTGCGCCACGCTGATACCCCCCGTGAGGAGGCCAAAACAGCCTGAATCCACACTGCTGTCTCTTCTGGCAAGGCGGTTCCTGAGAAGGGCCATTCAGAGATCTCCAGATAGCATGAGAATAGATTCAATGTCCCCTACTCGCAGCAAAAACTGATTCCAGTGGTGGTGCGCCCCACCTTCCCCTGGCGCCCCACGGCCAGGAAGCAGCATGGTTCTTTAACTTTGCAATAGTAATATTTTTGTTGATGTTGAATATTAAGTTAAGGGCCTCGGGCGGGGGGGTCTAGCGGAGTCGATGGGAAGCATGCTAGGTTATGCACCGCTCTCGGACTGGGAGTGGTAGGGCTCAAGGTTTCACAGCAGTCACTAGCTTGAATCATAATAATACTCAGAACAGGTGGGTGGAGGTGTTAACCACTCACTACAATGCACTTTCCCATTTAAATTCTATGCCATGACTTAACCAGAGCCTTGAGGTAAATGCTTTCCGGCCTTGTCTGGGCCCCGCCTTACTTTTGAGGCCGCCCACTTGTCAGCGGACGCTGGCTGGGGTCAGAGCTTGCTTCCCTGTAGAGGTGCTGTCTCTCCCTTCCCTGTGCTAACCCACCTACCCCCTCATCAGCCTGGACTTTCTGGACAGTTCTATTCGAGGTGACTATAGTGAGTTGGAACTTTGTTCCGGTTACTCACTCATCCTCTCACTCGTTCTAGGGACGTTTTTCCTCTCTCCTCCTCACCCCTTTTTTTCTATTTCTACTTTTCTTTGTTTTTCTTGTTTGGTGACCAGCTGACCTCAATAAACTTGTGAGACTTCGCGACAAACTATCACCAGCACAAGATGCCCAGCTTCTTGTCCCTCAAGGTGCTCTCATTGAACACCAGGGGACTAAATGTCCCAGAAAAGAGATCCATGACCCTTAGGGAGATGCACAGGCTTCGTGCACATATTATTTTCATTCAGGAAACACATTTCAAGGGCCCCAAAATTCCCAAATGTACTGACAAGCATTTTTCGACAATATACCATGCTTCCTCTACCATCAGTAAAACCAAAGGAGTCGCAATTTTAATAGCCGTAACCTTCCCTTCCTCTATAAGGACCAACTGACCGACCCCGAAGGACGGTTTCTCTTCCTTAAGGGCACACTTTATAACAGGCCGGTGACATTCATAAACATCTACGCCCCCAACCACCACCAGGTGTCCTTTTTCAGAGAGCTTTTTGACCAGTTGATCCCATTCTGCGAGGCCCTGGTGGTGCTGGGAGGGGATATGAATGTGCCACTTCAACCGAGCCTTGATTCATCCTCGGGTTCCTCCTGAATACCCTATCGGGCCCTTAGACAGATCAAACTCCAATTTCACTCTCTATCCCTCCATGACACTTGGAGGATCCTCTACCCAAACACCAAGGACTTTACTTACTTTTCACCTTCCCATCAAAAATATTCCCCTCTGGATTATCTCTTCCTTACTCAGAACGATCTACACTATCTACATTCAGCCACTATTGAATCATCATTTATGTCTGACCATCACCCTATCACTATAACTCTGAAATTCCCTCTAATAGACAGTAAGGGAAAAACTTGGAAATTAAATAATTTTCTGCTGTCTGACCCTTTACACAAACTTCAATTGCAGACCAACCTCAAAAGCTATTTTGAATTAAATGCCAACCCAGAAGTTTCAGACTTAAATGTCTGGCTCGCCCACAAATGTGCTATATGAGGCAAGTGTATCGCCCTATCCACACATATAAAAAAAAGCCAGGCAAGTGAGGATGGACGCCCTGCTGAACCGAATTCGGACCCTAGAGGCCACCCATAAACGCTCAATCGCTACTTCCACTCTAGAGGACTTGGTCCAGGCTAGAAAGGCACTCCTGGAGGAATTAGGTACCCAAACTAGGAAACAATTCACTTTAACTTCCAAGCTGTTTTATGAACAGGCCAACAAAAACGGCAAATTATTTGCCCGACTTCTTCAGGGTAAGAGAGCTCAAGCCAGTGTTCCTTTGTTACACGACCAAGCAGGACGTAAAATAGTTCACACAACAGAAATAGCCAAATCGTTCGCGGACTACTACTTTAAATTATATAACATCCCCTCTGGCAGACACTCGGGGTTCGATTCACTATCGCATACACAAGCCATAACAGACTACCTAACAAGCTCAAATCTTCTCAAACTTTCAAAGGACGAGGCTACTGCAATGGAAAGCCCCCTGACCACGCAGGAATTTCTCCAGGCCATTAAATCCATGAAGCCAGGCCCCGATGGTCTACCCAACTTGTACTATAGAACTTTGCCTGACATCTTGGCCACTCACTTTATTAGAGCCTTCAACTCATTGGCAGACACCCCTTCTCCACCCAGAGATTTACTAGAAGCACCGATTACAGTAATCCCTAAACCAGGCAAAGATCACACCCAACCTGAAAACTATCGTCCTATATCGCTCCTTAACACAGACGTAAAAATATTTGCAAAGATCTTAGCAAATAGATTGCAACCTCTCCTCCCGACCTTAATCTCCCAAGACCAGGCAGGTTTTGTCCCGGGCCTGGGATAACACCAGTAAGGCAATTAATATCAATTATTGGCTCCAAAAGACACATACAGAAGGCTTTTTTTATCCACGGATGCGAAGAAGGCGTTCGACAGGGTGGCCTGGGACTTTTTGGCGGGGGTCCTTAGCAATTTGGGCCTCAGGAACTTTATGCTGGCAAGCATCCTAAGCCTCTACTCCAACCCCAAAACCAGGGTCAGAGTGAACGGTCACCTGTCGGATGCCTTCCCCATCCGTAATGGAACAAGACAGGGATGCCCCCTCTCACCGCTTATCTTCATCCTTACCCTAGAACCCCTTCTCAGGAACATTCAAAAGAACCCAGATATTTCCAGAATCACAGTTGCCAACAGATTCTTTAAAATAGCAGCATTCGCTGATGATATTTTGTTGTTTCTTACCAAACCTAGGCTAACGATCCCCAATCTTCTAAAAGAGCTTCATAGATATGGTGAACTTTCGAACGTTATGATAAACTTCAATAAGTCCCACGCCCTGAATGTTACTCTACCTGAGCTATTAGTCCAAGAGTGCTGGGGATTCTCACTCTTTACATGGCATAGTACTGAGATACCTGGTGGTGGTGCCTGGGGATAAAGCTCCCCTAGAATATAGCGGACCTCTAACCACTCAACTTCTTACACTTCCTCCAGGAGTGTGCCAAAGACCTTGAGAACTGGACAAATTGAAATATATCTTGGTTTGGTAGCGCAGCTACGCTGAAGATGACCACCTTGCCTAGATTTCTCTATATAGATTTCTCTATATAGCACTGGCTATTCCTATCGCTCTGCCTAAATCTTTTTTCCAAACCCTTCGAGCAAAAATAGGCTCCTATTTGTGGAAAGGGAAGACTCCTAGAGTTAGTCTTCCTAGGCTCACAGCCCCAAAGTCAAAAGGTGGCATTGGTCTTCCCAGTTTTAAAAAATATCACAGAGCGGTCCTGCTTGCTAAACTGGTTGACCACCACATTCATAACTCTCAGAAGGACTGGGTAGACCTGGAGAATTCCATGCTGGGCACCCCAGTGCATAATTTAGTCTGGTCAAAAGGGGGAAGCGGGGTGCGAAATGCTAAACACCACCCACTGATAAACCCCCTACTGTCCTCACTGAAGGATGTGGTGAAAAACCACCTCATCACAACTATCCCTGGCCCTATGACCCCGATCAAAGATGACCCGGATTTCCCACCAAGGTTAGAGAAGGGATCCACGACCTTTCTTTCGACTCTTAACCTCACTGAGTAACTCACTTCTTCCGAGATAGAAGTTTCGGCACAGTAGAAGACCTCACAGAGACTCACAAGATCCCCTCTATACCATTCTGGTTCTACTTACAGCTCAGACACTATCTAAACAACCCTAAAAACAAGCCCACCTTCTTGAGACCCACAACAACCCTAGATTAGCTCTGCCTGGGCCCACCACAGAGACACTTGGTCGCACTCAACCACGCTATTATCTCCACGGCAGACCCAGACCATCTTGTCCTGATTAAAAAAGCATGGGAACTACCTAAGGATAAGGGACTTTAGGATGACCAATGGGAATCAGCATGCACTACAGCCCTAAGAGGCACACTGAATGTTTCCACCCAATAACGTAACTTTAAAGTCATGACACACTGGTATAGAACTCCTTACCAACTTCACAAATTTCTCCCCACCACATCAGATCTTTGCTGGAGATGTGACTCCCAGCAGGGAACCATGTTACACATTTGGTGGGATTGTCCACATATTACCCCATACTGGGAAACAGTACACAAAACTGCATGTAAGGTAACAACCTTTCTACTAGAATTCACATTTTACCAATACCTACTACACCACTCTGAGTCCTTGAAACATTCCTTTAAAAAGTCATTGGCAATGCATATGATAAACACGGCCCGAATGTGTATCCCTCCCCTCTGGAGGCAGAAGAAAGTGCTCTCAGTGGCAGATTGGTTTGCCAGATTGAACAAAACACAAGAGATGGAAGAATTAATAGCCATCTCAACAGAAACCATATCTGCCTACCATAAGACATGGCTGTGCTGGATTGACTTTAGAACCACTGACCAATACAGGAACCTCCTGATGACACCTTAAAATCTGATTAGTCTCGCGCAACAAGGAGGTCAGTCTGGTCCCCCCTTCCCCCTTCTTCCCCTCCCCTCCCCTACCCCCAGTTCTTTGACCCCGTTTCCTGATCCCCCCTTTTTCTTTTCTCCTCTCTCTATATATCTCTGTAGAGTTAAATATTATTCTGGATAACAGTACCATTTGAAGTATAATTTGTGAGACACTTTAAGCCTCATTCGAAAGGTGGTCAACCAGTTACGATTACTTGTCTTATTTCTATTTTCGTTCTTTTTACACTATAGCTGTAGTCAGACTAAATAAAGACGTGGTAGTCTAACCATATGGTCTCATAAACTGCTATTTCGTAATCTAAGGAATATTGGTCTCTTGGTTCAACACATCGATATCGTCAAATACTCTGGTATACCAATCTGATGGTGCAGAAATAAATCAGACTGATGTCGATATCACATTTTTCTTGCTTTTATCTTTATTCTGTTCATTAGCATTGACCAACTGGTGGAAAGCTTACTCCGAATTTCACAGAGTGTTTAATATGAAGTTTACCATGACAATAGGTCTTATTATAAATTGAGATGTCTCTATATATCTCTCTCCTCTTTTCTTTTTCCCCCCTAGTCCTTTGCCCCAGTTTCTTGACCCCCATCCCCTCCCCTCCCCTTCTTCCCCCTTCCCCCCTGGTCTGACTGGAGGAACAACGCGCTCTGATTAG
>BLSH010116857.1:7956-25770 GCA_018402905.1 Glandirana rugosa
ATACCAATTAATACCTTTTTTTTTTTTTTTGAAAACACCAACGTAGCCGGACTTTTTATTTTGGTGCAAGAAATGCACCACTCACACCAACAGCTGGAAGCTCTCCCTTTAGAACTAGGAAATGATTTTTGAACAATAATGTGTCACTAACAGCAACAGCTAGAACCTCTCCCTTTAGAACTAGGGGATGATTTTTGAACAATAATGTGTCACTTACAGCAACAGCTGGAAGCTCTCCCTTTAGAACTAGGAGATGATTTTTGAATAAATAATGTGTCACTTACAGCAACAGCTGGAACCTGGCCCTATAGGAGTAGGCAATGGTTTTTGAACAATAATCTGTCCCTCTAAGGAACAGCTGGAAACTCTCCCTTTAGAACTAGGAGATGATTTTTGAACAATAATCTGTCCCTCTAAGCAACAGCTGGAACCTGGCCCTATAGGAGTAGGCAATGATTTTTGAACAATAATCTGTCCCTCTAAGCAGACGCTTCTACCTAGTGCAGTCAGATCGTTGTGTAATGCAGGGTTTGATCTGCAATCTGTCACTCAAAGCAGCAGTATGTGAAATCTCAAATTACTCCCACAATCTGATTGTTGTGTACGATCCCACAATCTGATCGTTGTGTATGATCGTAACGATCGTTGTGTTAGGCAGGGTTTGATATGCAATCTGTCACTCAAAGCAGCAGTATGTGAAATCTCAAATTACTCCCACAATCTGATCGTTGTGTACGATCGAATCGATCATTGTGTTAGGCAGGGTTTGATCTGCAATCTGTCACTCAAAGCAGCAGTATGTGAAATCTCGATTCTCAAATTTCTGCAATCTGTCCTCAGAGCAACAGTAGTAGTAATCTCAGGATGCAGGATCAGATGTTAAAATGTCTACAATCTGTCCCTCACAAAAACGCTGGCAACTTCCTCTCCCTACACTATTCAGAGTCTCAGAGAGCATGTGACTGCAGCATCAAGTGACTCCAGCTTATATAGAGGCTGGGTCACATGAAGCACTGGCCAGTCACAGCCATGCCATTAGTAGGCATGGCTGTGATGGCTTCTAAGGGCAAACCAGTGAAACGCTTGTTGATTGGCTGCCCTGCAGCTATTCAACATGCGTGATCAACTACCAGAACCCAGAACCCGAACGTTTTTTGAAACGTCCGTGTTCGGGTCCAGGTCCCGGACACCCCAAAGTTCGGTACGGACCCGAACGTTACAGTCCGGGTTTGCTCAACACTAGTCTTCAGCAAGCGGTTTGTGGGCTTTTTTGTGCACCATCTTTAGAAAAGGCTTCCTTGTGGGATGACAGCCATGCAGACCAATTTGATGTAGTGTCCTTCAACCTCTGCAGCAATGCTGGCAGCACTCTATTTCTCAAAAGACAACCTCTGGATATGACGTTGAGCATGTGCACTCAACTTCTTTGGTCGACCATGGCGAGGCCTGTTCTGAGTGGAACCTGTCCTGTTAAACCACTGTATGGTCTTGGCCACTGTGCTGCAGCTCAGTTTCAGGGTCTTGGCAATCTTCTTATAGCCTAGGCTATCTTTATGTAGGGCAACAATTCTTTTTTTCAGATCCTCAGAGAGTTCTTTGCCATGAGGTGCCATGTTGAACTTCCAGTGACCAGTATGAGAGAGTGAGAGCGATAACACGAAATTTAACACACCATTCAGACCTGAGACCTTGTAACACTAACGAGTTACATGACGCCGGGGAGGGAAAATGTCTAATTGGGCTCAATTTGGACATTTTCACTTTGGGGTGTACTCACTTTTTTGCCAGCGGTTTAGACATGAATGGTTGTGTGTTGAGTTATTTTGAGGGGACAGCAAATTTACACTGTTATACAAGCTGTACATTCACTACTTTACATTGTAGCAAAGTGTCATTTCTTCAATGTTGTCACATGAAAAGATATAATAAAATATTTACAAAAATTTGAGGGGTGCACTCACTTTTGTGAGATACTGTATATAGCCATGAGTTAAATAGTGCTCCTTTAACTTGGGACATTTTATTTATTTTTTCCAATAAGAATTTTATTGAGGATTTGAAGATGTGAACAATACAGGGTATGCATATACATTCCATACAATCAGTAACAAGTATGTCCTACAATATCTTAAGCTTTTTTATCTTTCCGTAACCCACTATACGGCATGATAGGGAGAGAGAAGTTAGGTTACTCCCCTGCCTCGGGGTGCCAGCAAGCGAGAGCCTACCCCCACGCCCGGGACAGGAGCCATATCTAGTTGCTGTAAGTGAGTGGATGCAGCCTGCCCCCTCCCCCACACTCCATCTGGGATCAAACTGTACAGAGAAGGGGTGGCCGCCCACTCCCCGGTCCTAGTCTTTATCAGTCTCCTCCAGTTCTACTCAACCGTGCGTTTACAGGGAGCGTACGGAGTGTTGTCATTTAAATCTTATCTATCCTATACACGTTTAAGAGGCCTGCCTTAAAGTGTCTAAGTAACAGTAGGCCTTCAATAGGGTGTACCTGAAAAGGGATGGTGTACATCCAGCGTGATGTTGGAGAGACTTGTGCAGGATCTGAGGGGTATCCCTGGGTGTTGTGTGTGGGCTCCCGGGCATTGTGTTTGTAAATGTGGATCTGGGGGCTGTCAAGGATATTTTGTGACATATTGTGATGGTGCATGGGAGGGCTAAATGGGCAGCCCGTTGCCAGCGTGGTAGGGGTCTACTTGACCTACTGGGGAAGCCAATGAAAGGTGGTTCGAAGTGTAGGACACATTCGTATGGGAGCATGTCCAAACTAGAAATGTGAAAGGGGTAGGGGAAAGGAGAGGGTGGCGAAGGGATAATGGGGGGGTAGAAGGGGTAGGGCGAATCCTCTTGGTCTCCGTCATGAGCCCCCGCATGACGATATAGCCATCATGTTTGGCCTGTGTGGTAGGTAAATGCACATTTTGGCAGCATTAATAAAATGTGTCAATAAAGATTTACGATAGATGTGGGCTGGTGTGAGTGAGTGGTGTAGTATGAGCTGCGCAGCGGAGAAGTCTAGGGAATAGGAGGTTACTCTTGTACAGATATCATGGACAGTCTTCCAGAATTGTTGGATCAGTGGGCAGCTCCTCCAGGTGTGTAGCATAGTGCCTCTCTCCTCACCACATCTCCAGCACGTCTCAGGGACCTGCTGGAAGATAGAGTGGAGAAGGGCTGGGGTCTGGTACCATCTCGTCAGAATTTTATAATTATTTTCCTGCACAGATTCATTTAGTGACCCTGTCTGCGCAAGTGTGTTGATCCTCTCCCAATGTTCCTCGGCGAGGTCTTGTTGCAAGTCTCTCCCCCATTTTAAGTATGTAGAACTTGAGTTGGGTTTCATTTCTGCTTGGGTCATATTATAGATGTTCGAGATCAAGTGTTGCTGGCGCACTGTTTGTGTGCAGAGAAGGTCAAACGGGGTTAGAGGTCGTGAGAGAGCTGCGGTTTTGTTAAAGCTATTCAAGTAGTGTCGGAGTTGTAAATAGGTCCATTGCGGGATCGTTTTTTCAGTTGAGGTGGTTTGCAGGGCAGTGCGGTCTAGCAATGCACCGTCTTTGTAAAATTGGTGTGCGCGTATGGATAGGTAGGGCCATCTGTCCAAAAGGAATTGCGCCGACATGTCCGGTGTAAATGCCGGATTAAGTCTAAGCATTTGAGGGTTGGATAAATAAATGGGTGAGCTGTCATTGAGGGGGGTATATGAGCTGTCAATAGCCAGGGAACGCTCTGTATGGGGGAGTCCGAAAAGGAATTTTCGATGGGGATCCAGTCTTTACTGTCTTGGTGTACATTCCAGTCAACAATGAGAGTGAAGTGACACAAAAGGTAGTAAGCTTCGATGTCTGGTAGGCCTATACCTCCTTTGGATTTAGGTTTTATTAGCTGTGAGTACCCTATTCTCGGATGCTTATGCATCCATAGAAACTGGGTGAATTGTTTTCGAATGTGGCGGAAAACGGTCTGAGGGAGCGCGATGGGTATGGTTTGCAGCAGATAGAGGATACGGGGGAGGACATTCATTGTAATTATGGCGGCTCTGCCAAACCAGGAGAAATGGGGCTTTTCCCAGTTTTTTAAGTCTGTAGTAATAGTTTTGAGCAGAGGTAGAATGTTTTTACTATAGAGTTCAGTCATATTGGTGGGTAGAAGTATGCCCAAGTATTTTATTGCATCGTCTTTCCATCGGAAGGGAAAGTTTTCCTGGCACTAATTGACTACCTCTTTGGGGAGGGAAATGTTAAGCGCAAATGTTTTGGCAAGGTTTATCTTGAAGTTCGAGAGTTGCTGGAACCTCTGAAGCTCCACTAGTACAATTGGGATCAATGTGTGCGGTTCCCTCAGGAAGAGGAGAAGATCGTCTGCAAAGGCCGCCACTTTGTATGTTCTGTTCGCTATTGAAACTCCCTTTATGTCATTATTGGCTCTGAGGCAGCGGAGAAATGGTTCCAAAGTCAGCACGAAAAGTATGGGGGATAGTGGACACCCTTGTCTCGTCCCGTTGCTGATGGAGAAGGTGTTTGACAGGTGGCTGTTCACCCTCACCCTCGCGGTAGGGGATGTGTAGAGGGACATGATGTAGTTAAACATCGTGTTCCGAAGTCCAATGTGCCGCAACACCGCTCCCTTATAGTCCCAGGCCAGCTTGTCAAACGCCTTCTCCGCGTCCAGGGACAAGAAGAGGCCTTGGCAATCGTGCAAGAGCATCCAATGTTGGATGTTTAGGGCCTTAATAGTGTTATCCCTGGCTTCCCTGCCAGGGATAAATCCGACTTGGTCATTGTTTATCAGGGTGGTCATGAACGGGAGAAGGCGATTCGCCAGAACTTTCGCAAAAATTTTTACGTCTAAGTTCAACAAGGAAATGGGCTGGTAATTGGAAACTAAGGTGTCATCTGAGCCATCTTTCGGGATAACCGTGACATGGGCTTCAAGAAGTCTGTTAAATGAGACGGTAGATGTGGGAATGGAGTTGAACGCTTTGAGAAATGGGCAGGTTAGGGTGTCTGTAAATGTTTTATAGTAGACTGAGGTCAAGCTGTCTGGGCCCGGGCTTTTGCCCGCTTTAAGCTGTTTTATGGCTTGCCCCAGTTCTGTTTCGGATATGGGCCGTTCCAAGGCGTGTGCTTCGTCCATGGGAATGAGGGTTGAATTATATTTCTGAGGAAAATCTTTGATAAGCAATTTGCGTTCCGTGGATCGGTCTCCGTCCGGTTGATGTGGGGCGAGGTTGTACAATTTAGTATAGTATGATTCAAATTGGGCTGCTATGTCTACATTCGACTTTTTTGCGTTATCATGGAGATCTCTAATCATGTGGACATTATGGGAGGCTTTAGCCTTTTGGAGGGCTCTGGCTAAAAATTTTCCGCTTTTTTTGCCGAATTTATAATATAGTTTATGCAGCAAAATGAATTTCCTCCTAGTTTTACGGTTCAGTTCCTCTTTTAAGAGTTCTCTGGCTTGTGCAAGCTTCTGGTAATCACGTTCCGCCTGTGATCGTTTATGTGCGCGTTCGAGGAGTCTGACTTTTTGGGTCAGGTCAACTTGGGATATTTTATATTTATTGATGTTGTGGAGACTCCCCTCTAGTGTTGAAACAGCTAAACAGAATGGTCATGTGAGAAGTACTGCTTATAGGATTTATAGTGCTACAGAGGAAGTCGGTCTCCGGATTCTGCTATAGAAGGACTCCATTTCCAGGATGCTGTGCTGCAGGAAGCAATCTTTGGAGGAATGATGCTTTGTGGGAGAACCTATTTAAGTGGGGGGAGGAATTGGCTCCAGTCTCTTTGGACGGCGTGATCGACCAGTGGGGACCTGTGTATATGTACTACAGCAGGATTGCGGCCTAGACCAAGTGACCAAGCGGGCTAGATTTACACTGTACCCCAGCGAGCTGCAACACTACATCATTCCAGTGAGTGATCAGCGGAACTAGCGTGCCAGCATCTGAGTTGCTCCAGATTCAGCTTCTGCAGTGTGAGCGGCAGTCGATCTGGAGAGAACTGCGGGGAGAGCAGTGGATGCCAGTTTCCCTAAAGCAAAGAGCAAGTGGATACCATCAGTTCCAGCTTCTACAGCACAGCCTAAGCAGCCAGACCGCTTTCTGTAATCAACAGGGTGGTGAGCAGGCAGAAGCTTACCTTTGTGTATACTCTGTTGTTCTATACTTCTTTATCAGTACAGATTCAGCTGTCCTATTGGATTAGAAAAAATCCTGTGCACAGGTCCTTCTTTAACTACTGTTATAACTTGAAGTCAGCAAACATTATCAAGGCTATTTCCTAAAGTTTACTCAAGTTGTCTATTTTGTGCCTTAATGCAGGGATTAATGGACACAGTTTATTTACGTACCCAACTTTAGAACCAAACAAGCTGGCAGAAGATTGAACTGAACTTCATTAACTGGACCCTTTGCATTGCAGTAACCATTTCCTACATGACCAAAAGTTAAAGTTAAATCTCTTAGGGAACTCTTTGAATTAGATCAGGAGAATCAAGTTTAATAATTGTTATTGGTTAATAGTATCTGTGTTGAACCACATTGAACTCTACTAGAGCAATAATAATATTTCTCAGGCCTTATTGAGCTGTATTAATATATTTGATAGTTCACTCATTCAAATTGCTGCAGTATTAGAGTGAGTCTTTATGTTCTTATTACTCATTGTGCCTACATCTTGAGTTTTTATAGAATTTATGGGACTCAGATATGTGATAACGCTCTATAAGGTCTCATGCACACAGGACATTTTTTGACTGGTTTTCAGCAGCTGTTTTCAGCTGCAGATGTTTTTTTCTACAGTCAAGAAACCCTCCATCATGTTATCCTATGTGTTCATGCACACATAGGCTGTTATCAACTGTTTTTAGCAGTGAAGTTTTTGAGCTGTAAAAAAAACCCAAGACAAGAGGGTTCTTTTGGATGTTTTTCAGCTGTAAAAATGTCTAAACACACAAAAAAGCCCAAAATCGATCCCCAACATTTTTGGACATTTTAGACCAATTGGAAAAAAAAAACAAAACAAAAAAAAACTCTGGTCCTTTAAAAACTGTGGTAATATAATGATGGTAATAGCTGAAAAAATCACTGATAAGCTACTGACGTTTTTTGGATGTTTGCATGAAGCCTTAGAGTGGAGTGATTCAGGAGTCCCGGAGTCCACATGCCTCTCCAATTGTGGTGGTTCAGAAGAAGAACGGAGCGTTGAGGATGTGTATCGATTACCGAACCCTCAATCGAAGAACCATCCCTGATCATTACACAACTCCAAGAATTGAGGACACCTTACAGTGCTTGGCTGGAGCAAAGTGGTTCAGCGTGCTAGATATAAAGAGTGGGTACTACCAGATACCTATGTGCGCTGAGGACAAGGAGAAGATGGCATTCATTTGCCCGTTGGTTTTTTTTAAATTTAACCAGATGCCGCAGGGATTGACTGGAGCCTCAGCTACCTTCCAGAAATTGATGGAGAGAACAATGAGAGATATGAATTTGGTAGAAGTGCTGGTGTATCTTGATGACATCATAGTGTTCGGGAAAACCCTGGAAGAGCATGAGGCACGATTGGAAAAGGTCTTCAATAGGCTCCATGAGGAAGGGTTGAAATTAACATGGGAAAAATGCAAATTCTATCATTCCTCTGTCACTTACCTGGGACATGTTGTGTCAGCTGATGGAGTGGCCACTGACCCGAAGAAACAGGAAGCAGTCACTGCCTGGGCACGACCAGAGACTGTAACGGAATTTAGGGTTTTTCTCTTACTATCGGAGGTTTATGGCTAATTTTGCTAGAATAGCCAAGCCTTCAAATGAACTGTTACAAGTGGCCTCAGGAGAGGGAGAGAAGAGAAGGGCAGTACAGACGGCTGGCAAGGAGAGGGAAGATGGAATCTATTTGTAATCAGTGGACTCCAGTATGTGAAGAGGCCTTTCAACAGTTGAAATCAAGTTTAACTAAGGCTCCAGTTTTAGCTGACGCTGATCCTTTGAAGCCCTATGAACTGCATGTGGATGCCAGTAGAGATGGATTGTGAGGGATACTTTATCAGGAGCAAGATGGTCAACTCTGACTGGTGGCTTAAGTCTTATTTCATCTGAGAGAAGTTACCCAGCTCATAAGTTAGAATTTTTGGCGTTGAAATGGGCAGTTGTAGACAAATTGAAAGATTACTTGTATGGAGCTCAATTTGTCATCAAGACAGACAACAATCCATTGACATATCTGCTGACAACGGCCAAACTGGATGCTACTGGGCACAGGTGGCTAGCCGCCTTAGCTGGGTTTCAATTCAGCCTCAAATATCGTCCTGGTAAAGGAAACAGAGATGCTGGTGCCTTGTCTCGCCGGCCATATCATTCAAGTCAGGAGCCTCAAGAATGGGCTTTCGTACCAGTTGATGGAGTTGAAGCCTTTTGCAAAGGTCTGGTCCATAGGTTACAAGAAGGAGCAGGGGCTGAATCGATAGAAGTCTCACCAGCAGGAATTCCCTCATCTTACTGTGGATTGACTCAAGTGAGAAATGAAGGCCTCCATCGATTGACCAAGAAGGAGATAAAGGTTGATCAGGAACAAGATTATTTGGGTCAAGTGGCTTTACAGGTTCTAATACAGCAGAAAACTCAATTACTTTTACAGAGTACTGTCAAGCAAGCTAGGATCTTACATCGTGAGTGGAACAGATTGCAGCTGAGAGATGGGCTGCTATATAGGCGAGGTCCAAATGAAGAGATGGAGGAGACATGGCAGCTGTACTTGCCTGAGAAACATTGAAATTCTGTCTTGGTGCCCTTGCATGACGAACATGGACATTTAGGCATAGAAAGAACTTTTCAGTTAATGACAGATTTTTATGGCCTGATATGAGAAGAGAGGTGGAGAGTTACTGTCGCTCTTGTATTTTCTGCATTCAGAGAAAAACTCTTCCTACACGAGCTGCCCCTATGGAGTATTTACAGAGTCAGGGCCATTTAGACTTAGTGTGTATTGACTTTTTGTGCCTGGAGCCAGATACAGGTGGAAGAAGCAACATCTTGGTGTTCACTGACCACTTTACCCAGTATTCTCAAGCTTACCCTACAAAAGATCAGCAGGCCACCACTGTAGCTAAGATATTGGTGGAGAAATTCAACATACATTATGGACTACCTGTACGCATCCACTCCATATCACCCTCAAGGGGACACTCAACCTGAACGCTTTAACAGAACTTTATTGAACATGTTAGGCACTTTGCCTTCTGAGAAGAAGCAGTATTGGGGAATCATATTTCCACTTTAGTACATGCCTACAACAGTACTGTGAGTGATGCGACTGGGTACTCCCCATACCGTCTCAGGTTCGGACGAGAAGCTAGACGGCCAATTGACTTGGTTTTTGGGACATCTGTGGATGATATCTCTTTAAAATCTCATTGAGGTTATGTAGAGTGGTTAAGAAAGAATTTGAAGAAACCTTATGAAGCTGCCAGACAACATGCTACTACTCGGGAGGCTAGAAATAAAAATAATTTTGATCTTAGGGTGAAAGTTCAAGAATTACAACCAGGAGACAGAGTACTGTTGAAGAATTTAGGTGTACCTGGAAAGCATAAATTACTGACAGATGGAGACCTCATCCTTACATTATCTGCAAGCGACTGCTGGGATTACCTGTGTATCAAATTAGACCAGAGGGTCAGGATGGTACCTTAAAGATGTGGCATTGTGAACATTTGCTTCCTCTTTCTGACACTGTTAGGATGCCTTCCGTTCCAAAGGTTTCTTCAGAAAACCAAAACCACCCAAAACAAGATCTCAGAGGAAGTCTACAGCTAAAACCTCTAAAGTGAGTTAAGATGACAATGAGGATGATGAAGTAATACCATCATGGATGTGGGACCCTGTTAGAGATCCTGGAACGGAAACTCGACCTAGAGACTATAGGCTCACACCTTCTCCTGGAGTTAGCAGGCCATTGCAATCTTCCAAGCCACAGAGAGTTACCCCTCCACTACCCTCAAATAAATCTACTTTCATTGATCCCAAAGTACAACCAGTATCTAAGGAAATTGTCCTTTTCCATTGAGCAAGTCTCCCTGTAAAGAGGTGAAAGTAAAGAATGAACTTGATAGTATGTATTCTGATGTGCAGGAATCACAAGATTTAATTAGTTTCACTTAAGATTGTATTACTGGGATTCCAAATAATGAAGAACTAAGTGAAAACATTCACTCTAACTTGTTGGAGAAGATGGACTGTATCCTAGAAGCTCACACACCCATTCAAGAAGATTCTGCAGAAGGGAATACCGCAAGAATTCAATTGAGCAAAGATGTTAACCAGCCGGAAGTTTCTCCAAAACATTAAAGGAGGGAAATACCTCCGATTCAGAATTAGAACCTGTCACTTATCCAGAGTCAGCAGCTGATGCAGTTTTTTCATCACCCAATAATCATTCAAGGAGCCCTAGTTCTCCTATTCGTCTTCTCCGGAACATTTATCCACCCCCGAAGACTGACTTATGATACGCTTGGGGAAAGTTCTGATAGACTGATACCTACCATTCAACAAGCTGGTTCCGTTCCAAGTCTAATTGTGCCTAATAAATCTGAAGATGTTTCCCCCATGCCCCCTGACACTGCTGGGTGGGACACGGCTATTGCCCTGGCCTGTCAAAAAACTGATTATGAACTCACTCACTCAAATTTGTATAGGTGGTTCCAGCAAAAACCTGAAGTTTGTCAGTATCTGTTAAATGTTGCCAAAGGTTAATTTCACGTGATTTGATATATGTGTATATATATTTGGGGACCAAGTATTTTAAGTGGGGGGGAGAATGTAGCCAGGAGTGAAATAGTGCTCCTTTAACTTGGGACATTTTATGTTTATTGATGTTGTGGTGTGTTGAAACTGCTGAACAGAATGGTCACGTGAGAAGTACTGCTTATGGGATTTGTAGTGCTACAGAGGAAGTCGGTCTCCGGATTCTGCTATAGAAGGACTCCAGTCTCCCTAAAGCAAAGAGTAAGTGGATACCATCAGTTCCAGCGTCTACAGCACAGCCTGAGCAGCCGGACCGCTTTCTGTGATCAACAGGGTGGTGAACAGGCAGAAGCCTATCTTTGAGTATACTCTGTTGTTCTATACTTCTTTATACACAGTTGCTTTATATATTCAATTCACTCTTAAGAGTTATATTATTATAATATTATCATTATATTATATATTATAAGTAAACTCTTCTGAATCAAATCCAAGTGTGGTCTCCATTACTCTTGTAATATTAATGCTTAAAATATTGCTTAAAAATGAGGACTCTAGAAGTGGGGAGGACCAAGGGGGAATTGATTTCTCATGCAACCCTCAAGAGGGCAGCACTACATGTAAATAAAATTGAATCTACAGCTGCTGCAATCTTCTGGCTACATTCAGAACAATATAGAAACCCGGAGGCACACCACTCACCACCAATCCTGTATGCATATGCATGACTAGATCACTCTTCCCAAAAGTCTTCACCAAAACACCAGTCAGATTCCAGGTTCTCCCCACAATAGGAATTTAAGCCCTGGTGGGATACACCCCAAGGGTTATACACCCCCAAAGGGGTATCAAACCTGCAAGAGTATTCAGCCCCTGGGAAACATCTCAAGGGTCAAACTTTGCTTCAGTCATTGATTTCTCCAACCAAGACACAAAGGGCCCCAAAGCTAGAGTTAGTATAAAGATTGTCCTAAAATAGTCTAGCATGCACTATGCTTTTGTATTTAGTTAGTCTTAAAACCATCTAGGAGTAAAGTTTAGCCAAACATTGTAGTTGTGTTAAGTTTGCTGAACCAGGTTCTTTTCCTTTGCTACTGCTTCTGCCTGTCTATACTACTGTCTATAAATTCAGCCCATTAAAATAAAAAAGATAGATAGATAGATAGATAGATAGATAGATAGATAGATAGATAGATATCCCCCCACAGTCCCTGTAATGAGGGTTAGAAGCTCTTTCCCACCCAAAGTCTCTCCTTACCTCCGAATTCTTGGTCCCAAATGAGGACTTACCAATCTTGTGAAACCATTTCTCTTCTCTCCAGCCAGACCACCCCAGAACCCCTCACCTCGCATGGGTGAGAACCCGTGACTACTCCAAAAAAGGTCTTTTATGATCTTAAAGGAACCACAACTCAAATACCGGAGACACATATTTAACATCCAGGAATCATCCCTGGCGTCCTGCATCTTAAATATACAGTATGTATCCTAAAGTGTTTTAATTTTTAAGTTTACACCTTAACACACTCCCTTAAAGCGGTTGTATCCACTCCAATGCGATTTTGCCTACAGGTAAGCCTATAATAAGCCTTACCTGTAGGTAAAAAGAATATCTCCTAACATTCCCCCTGCAAGCAGCCGCTAACGTCAGTGGCACATGCGCAGTGATTTTCCTTGCCGGAAAGACATGCTCCCACTCACAGCGCCGGAGCCGCGTACCCGGAAGCAAGATCTGACGGAAGATGTCCGCTCCCTCAGGGGGGACCGAGCAGCCCTGACGGATCTTCGTTCTTAGGTGAGTGTTTCATAAAGAGCTAGTATGCATACTAGCTCATTATGACTTTGTCTTGCAGGTTTTTTTTGTTTTGTTTTTTTGTTCCCTGGGGATACAACTGCTTTAAATTAATTACAGTGCATTACTAAAATATTACTGTAATTTAAAAATCAAATACGAGAAACTGTTAAATGTTTGTGCATTGTGGTACTTGCAAGTACCTCAACTTGCCTTCAAACCAGTTCTTTTGTGCATTTCTAGGACCCTAGATCTTAGGTACACCATTGGACTCCACAGTCCTGTTACATAATGAGCCTTGTACATTAGTGGTTTAGGATATCTATCTACTCTTGTGCTCCCTCACCTGCAGTGCGAGTGATCTGCTAGTGATTGGATCCTCCATGACACTTTGGGGTTGATTTACTAAAGCTGGAGAGTGCAACATCTGGTGCAGCTGTGCAAAGAAGCCAATCAGCTTTCAGGTTTTATTGCCAAATCTTAATTGAACAAGCTGAAGTTAGATGCTGATTGGCTACAATGCATGGCTGCACCAGATTTTACACTCTTCAGGTTTAGTAAATCAACCCCTTTCTTTCAGGTTTGTAAAGCTTTATAACTGACTGAATGATTGCATTTCTTCAGTTCACTAGTGGGTCCCCTTTACTGCAGAGTCCAGGGTCTAAGTAGGAGAGCTGCCATAGCAGTAGTTAGATGTATGACTGAATCACCAATTTAAAAAACAGTGTGACTGCTCCCTCCAACTTACCTCTGCTAAAATTTTGTGTGTGTGTTTGTGCGCTTGTGTGTATATATAGGATATCAAAGGTGATAATCCCAATGTTTAATGGATGATTTGAGTCAGCAACATTGTAGTCCGTATAACAATATATTGATGACTAGTTACAGAGGAGTGACAATAATGCAGAAAAAAATCCCAATGCCTCCTGTTATTCAACTGTCAAATGCCACAGCCTCTTCTGACCCAAGAAGTTTTGGTATTTTACAGTTGAAGAGGCTTGCTGTGATCATTCTTTGGAGGTAAGTTAAGGCCCTGTATACGGTTTGGTCAACAAGACAGGTTCACCTTAATTGCATTAGTGAAATGTCTAAGAAAATTTGTCATAAGAAAAATATGGGAATAGCCATGTATGAGAACTATGGGTTGCTAGCCAAAATATTTGTGCCTATATTAGGAAGGAAAATAAGCCTATAATTTTGGCATTTAGTAAGGTCTTTATCTTCCTTGGGGATGAAGGTAATATGAGCCCAATGTGCTTCGGGAGGCATCTTCCCACCTTCCTGAATAGAAGTAAAGTACATACTCGGGGGGCGTGGCCAAGAGCGGCATGTGAGAGGACGCATCTCACAGAGCTCCCGGACTTGATCCTGCTGTGATCCTCTCCCTACCAAGTATCCTGGGCAGAAACCCTCACCTTACCCTGCAGCATCCTCCACAGACCACCCTGGCTTCGGTGACCACACGTTCAGGCAGCATGACGGCCCGCAAACAGCCGGAGGAGACCGGGCCGGCGGAGATCCAAGATGGCGCTGGTGCGGGCCTACCACAGCGTGCCAAGCATGACAAGAAGGCCGTGATTAAAGCGCCCAAAACCCCTAAAGCAGATGGGAGGGAGCCCCAGAGAGACATGCTTTATTATACCCAAAAGCTCTCAGCGGGGACGGGGAAGGCTCGGGACCCAGAGTTGGACGCCACCCCTGCTTTATTCCGAGCCGAGGCGGAGGAGGCCATGGACATGGCGGGCCCAGCTGCAGTCTCCCCATCCCCTGCCAGTGAAGTGGAGGGGGAGATGGAGGAGGAGGACATTGAACAACCCACCCTGGCTGATATACTGCGAGCGATTAACAAATGCAACGCAAATGTGGACACCCTGAGGGAAAACCTGGGGGGACTGAGAGAGGAGGTGGGATTCATCAGACACGATCTGCAAAAGATTAGAGAGCGCACAACTGCAGTGGAGGGAAGGGTCAGTGAAGTGGAGGATAAAATGGCCCCCCTCATTAGAGATGTGCAGACTACCATGCGGCTCGCAAGAACCGTGGACCTAAAGAACCAGGACATAGAGAACCGCTTGAGGAGAAGCAATGTACGGATAGTTGGGCTCCCAGAAAAGACAGAGGGCAAGGACCCTACAGAATATATCGAAAGATGGCTGCTGGAGGTATTCGGCAAGGAGACATTTACACCACTTTATTCTGTGGAAAGAGCCCACAGGGTCCCACCCAAACCACTGCCGCCCAGGCATCCCCCGCGCACCATCCTGGCTAAGCTCTTAAATTACAAAGACAGAGAAATAATCCTGCATCTTGCCCGAGAAAAACGTAATATTATGCATAATGGGGTCAGAGTCTCGTTTTATCCGGACTTTTCAGCAGAAGTGCAGAAATGTAGAGCCAGGTTTTCTGAAGTCAAGCGCCGCTTGCAGCGCCTACAAGCGTCTTATGCCATGCTGTATCCGGCCCGGCTCCGCATATCAATCAGAGGTCAGGCCCACTTCTTTGAAACGGCAGCGGAGGCGTCAGGGTGGCTGGATGCCAATGAACATCTGTTCCGCCAACCCGGTCGCAGGGAGGAAGAGGGAGAATAAGGACAGCTACTTACAATGGCGGAGGGAGATGAGAGACTGTTTTTGCCCCTTTAACTCGGAAATGATGACTGCCACTTAGTGGTGGACCAAGGGAGGAAAGACTTAACAAGTTTTGAAATGCCTTATGGAGAGCGACATAGTATACACTTCAAGGTATTCCTGACTGCACGGTCGGTGAAACCACTGAGGGGAGAAGGAGTGTAGTGGTAACCTACTGGAATACAAATCTTCCCATGTGCTGGGATGTGGTGCAGTTAGCACAAGTTATGTTTTCCTTTTTTTTCTGTTTACATGTTCACACCATCCTTGGGATCCATGTGATGACCTGGCTGGAGAAAGCAGAGGACTGTTGGGATCCCATAGGAACTGGTAGTTATAACTGTTTTGCAATAGAATGCAATGTTTGTTTTTCTCAGACACACCCCAGAGAACGCCCCATGGGGACATGGACTTACCCCCCCTGCCTCTGCCAAATAATGGGCTGCCCCCCAAGGGGAGACACTCCACTAGCTCGGTCGGGGCCCTCTGCCACGGAGCTTCCCCGTGAAGTCGGCCCAACTCTGGGGCTGAGCATGTTGTACATAACCCCATGGCTAATGTACAAATAATATCATGGAACATTAGAGGCTTCCAGGACCCACTTAAACGAACCATGGTCTTCACGTCACTCAAAAAACACTTACCTGCTGTGTGTATTCTTCAGGAGACACACTTGGTTCCTGAGATGTTGTCCTGGGTGAACTATTCGTGGGTGGGTCGGGCGTACCATTCCACTCATACCTCCTATTCCAGGGGGGTGAGTGTACTGGTGCACCGATCCCTGGACTTTCAAGAAATTGATAAAATAATTGACACCGAGGGGCGCTATGTTATCTTGCAATGTCGAATATATCAGTTATATTGTATTATAGCTGCTGTGTATATCCCACCTCCGTTCCGAGTGGAAGTGTTGCACACTGTCTTAACTTACCAGCTGGGTAATCCCGGGGTCCCATTACTCCTAGTGGGGGATCTGAACTGCTACCTAAACCCTTTGCTAGATAAGCACCCACCACCGGTGGACCGGAAGGTACACCGTACTGCTTTGTTGAAGTTTATAGAGGAGGCGGGCTGGGTGGACATATGGCGTATTAGGAACCCACTAGTAAAACAATTCTCCTGTTTCTCTAAAACACATATGTCTCTATCCAGAATAGATATCTGTCTGTGCACACCAGGACTGGCGGAAGCCATACATGACATTCAATATGGGGTGAGGGGCATCTCTGACCATTCCAAATTGGTGATATCAGTGAATTCTGGGCCGGCCTCCTCTCTGGGCAAGGCATCATGGAAGCTGAATGCATTTTGGTTATCCCTTATTCCCTCCCATGATGAAGTCATTGACCAGATGACGACTTTTTGGCAAACACATGGGGATGCCCCTGACCCACTGGTCACGTGGGACACTTTTAAAGCCTTCTTAAGAGGGTTATTCATTAAGACAGTTAATGCAATTAAGGAGTCAACAAGTGCACAAAAAGACCAGGCAATCCGGTTGGTGCGCCGCCTGGAAGCAGTGTTTATTGACGACCCCTCGGACAGTCACAGGGAGGCGTGGGTGGCGGCACAGGGGGCACTGGACCATATTGTTAGGGCAGGGGCGGACAGGAAAATATTTTTTAACAAACTCGCCTTCTATGAGGAGGGGGAACAGACCGGACGAATGCTAGCCAGACTTGTACACTCTCATCAGACCCTTCCCTCAATAGGGGCCCTTAAGACAGTAAAGGAGGGGAAAATAGTTAACACCCCGGAACTGGTAATGCGGGAACTGGTGGAATTCTACTCAGAACTATACGAAACAAGGCAGATACCCTCCCCAGGTGAGATGAAGGACTTTCTGGAAGGTATTGAGTTACCTAGACTTACGGAGGCTCAGAGGAAGGCGCTTGACGCTCCCCTGACTCTGGAAGAACTGAGTGCAGCGGTGGGGGCTTGCCCCAACCATAAGGCGCCTGGGGAAGACGGGCTTCCTAACGAGGTTTACAAGCAGTACGGGGAATGCATCCTTCCTCACCTGCTTAAAGTTTTTAACGCAGCAAGAGAAAAGAAATCCCTTCCACAATCTATGAACAGGGCCAATATTATACTATTACTTAAACCTGGGAAGGACCCGCTAGATGCGAGGTCATACAGACCGATATCCCTCCTTCAGTCGGATGTCAAGCTCTTGGCGAAGGCCTTGGCCATGAGACTGAACGGGGTTATCTCCTCGATTGTCCACCCGGATCAGGCAGGGTTCATACCCCAAAGATCAACTGCGCTCAATATCCGCAGATTATTTATAAATATTCAGTCACCGGTGGACAATGGGGGAGACAGGGCATTGCTGTCACTAGACGCCCACAAGGCGTTTGACAGTGTCGAATGGCAGTATTTGTGGGAGGCGATGGACAGATTTGGCTTTGGGGATATATTTATATCATGGGTAAAGCTGTTGTATAGTGCTCCTGTAGCGGTGATCCGGGAAGCGGGCCGGGTGTCTAGCCCATTTAAGTTGCATAGGGGTACAAGGCAGGGGTGCCCTTTGTCCCCCCTGCTGTTTGCAGTGGCCATGGAGCCACTGGCAGCTAGGATCCGTGAAACCCCATACTTGGGACGGACTAGGCCCACCTGTTAGCTCCTCTATTGGG
>BLSH010116857.1:26109-37907 GCA_018402905.1 Glandirana rugosa
GAGGGTGACGCACAGGAGTTTGCCCGGGTGTAGGGAGAGGGTGAATAGGTTATGGGGGCGGCCCTTGGGGAAGTCCATATTCCTCCGGTTGTACGACATCGTCACACTTTATTTCGGGAATTTAACACTTCGGAGTGAGTATTTCACCTTCTGTCCCCACCCCCTTAACTGGGTGTATAATGGCAGGTATCCAGAACTAAAACTTCTGACAGCAGGATTGAGGTGGAGGAAACACGGGGTTACGCACTTAAAACACATTTTCGTTCAAGGCAAATTACTCTCCTTTACGGAGCTGCAAAGCAAATTTGGGGTAAAGGATTCTATGTGGCTCAACTACATGCAACTTAAGCACGCAGTGGTTCAACAGGAGGGAGAAGAGCTGTGGGTCAATTCCCCCACCCCTGTCTTCCACTTTATGAGTGAGGCTTCACAATTTAAGGGCTTTATTTCACACTGCTACAGCATGTTGGCCTCCTTATACCTGAAGGGGTTCCCGGCGGGGGTATTGGATAAGTGGGAGAGGGATGTGGGCCCGTTTGAGGACACGCAGTGGGAGGAGGTTCTGGAGGCTATCCATTCATGTTCTCTAAATGTTTCCCAGCGCCTGTCACAATTATACATTGTACTCAGAGTGCACAGCACACCAGCAAGATTGCATAAAATGAGGGTGAAGGATAGCCCAGAGTGCACCAGGTGCTCGAGAGACCGGGGAGATCTTATACACCTCCTCTGGAGATGCCCAAAGTTGCACCGCTATTGGACAGGGGTGGTGGACACCATTAACAGGGTGTACAGGGTTGAAGTCCCAGTCGACCCTAGGCCGTGTATACTGGGTATCCTGGAAGAATTTATTACAGAGGTCAATCAGAGGCAGGCAATCGCGAGGGCACTATTTCAGGCCAGAAGGCTAATACTGACACATTGGAGGGCGGCAGACCCCCCCACACTCAGGGAATGGATGGGACAGATGGGTGACACGCTGCGACTGGAAAAGTACATATATCAGCACAGGGGCAGAGCTAAAAAATTTAACGACCTGTGGGACCCCTGGTTGGATACCCCGGGGCTAGCCCCGGTAGACTTAATCCTGGACCGACTACTGGTGTAGAATGGGAGTCAGGCTCCCCAGACGGAACAACCACATAGGTGGGCGAATAGACAACTATCTATAAGATGGGCCTGGATAGTTAATGGGTGAGCGGAAAAGGGCAGGGTGGCATGGGGAGATACATGTACTGTATAAGTCAATTCAAAGAAAATATAAGTATACCGAAAATGTTGAATAACTTATGCATAAATGTGACATAGTTGTCTGAGAAACATGTTTATCTGTTTATATTTTTCAAATAAACTTCTTTCTGATTAAAAAAAAAAGTACATACTCAATGCCCCCAATAGCAAGCCCAAATATGTAAGATAATAAGAGACCATTAGACCCCAGTTTTTGCCATTTCCTTCAATGTCCTAGTTATCTCCTCTACTGTAATCTCCCAATCTAAATCTCCTTCCTCAAGTCTAAGGATACCTCCACTAAATACCCTCTAATTTTCTTTTTTTCTTTAATTATACCTTATGTTATAAACTTACACTGTACATATCTATGCACACATATACAGTATGGTTTTTTCATAGTCAACCTTGACAATGTAGACTATGCTTCATATCACTAAATATAAAGATATGCAGCATATATCTTCGTTCATAAAAAGCCCATTCACTACATTCTTACTCCATAAATAGCACTCACCTTGACAGGAAAGTAAAGTCCCTATTCACCTGATCATTTTAAACACTTATGGCAGCCAACTATGGCAGTATTCAACTGAAGTCATTGATTTAAAATTACTTATGTTTCAGAAGTAACTTTAGCTTGAGCAGTGCAAGATAAATTTCAGGGTGCAGTCTTGTAAGCAAGTAGCCTCACAGCAAATTAGACAAGCTATAGAAGTGCAGTATCCAAATATACAGTAAGGATGGGCCAAACACCCCCCGGTTTAGTTCACAACAGGCAATAGATTTGTGCGAACATGCAAACCCTATTAAAGTCTATGGGACACGAACATGAAAAATTAAAAGTGCTCATTTTAAAGGCTTATATGCAAGGTATTACCATAAAAAGTGTATGGGGACCTAGGTACTGCCCTAGGGGAAATGTATCAATGCAAAAAAAAAATATTTTTAAATCAATCGTTTTTTTCAGGAGCAGTGATTTTAATAATGCTTAAAGTGAAACAATAAAAATGAAATATTCCTTTAAATATCGTGCCGGGGGGTCCCCTTAGTCTATATTTCTAAAGGAAAAATGTAATTTAACCACTTCAGCCCCAGAAGGATTTTACACTTTAAGACTAGAGCACTTTTTGCGATTCGGCACTGCGTCGCTTTAACTGACAATTGCGCGGTCGTGCAACATTGCACCCAAACAAAATTTGCGTCCTTTTTTTCCCACAAATAGAGCTTTCTTTTGGTGGTATTTGATCACCTCTGCGTTATTTCTGATCGCCGCTATAAACAAAAGAAGAGCGATAATTTAACAAAAAAACCCACATTTCTTACTTTTTGCTAAAGTACAAATCCAAAAAAAATATAAAAAAAACATTTTTTTCCATCAGTTTTGGCCGATTTATATTCTTCCTCATATTTTTGGTAAAAAAAATAGCAATAGGTGTTTATTGATTGGTTTGCGCAAAAGTGGCCGCGTTTACGGATGATGAGAATACATTTCTGGGGTTTTTATTTTTTACTAGAAATGTTGGTGATCTGCGATTTTTAGCGGTACTGCGATATTGCAGCGGACATGTCGGACCATTTTGACACTTTTTTGGGACCATTGGCATTTATACAGGGATCAGTGCTATAAAAATGCACTGATTACTGTGTAAATGCCATTGGCAGTGAAGGGGTTAACCTGCAGGGGGCGCTCTAAGGGTTAACTGTGTTCCCTGGGCGTGTTCTAACTGTGTGTGGGCTGCCCTGGCTGGGGAAAGGGAATAATCACGGCTTCCATATAAAAGAAGCCTGTGATCATCGCCCTTCCCCCTTCAACAGAACGGAGATCCGTGTTTACATACACGGACCTCCATTCTTTCACTGGGGGGGGCATCATGGGTAGCCGGCGGCGATCGAGTCTGCCCTACCCCCTCCCTGCCCCCCCCGAACACAGTGGGCGCGCGCACGCTCACAGTGAGTGATATCGCAGCCGCCGTCAGGTTAACGGCGGTTTGCGATATTGAACCACTTTGCCGCCGTCAGATGCCGGTCGGCAAGTGGTTAAAATCACTTGCGGCTGTAATGTATTGTCGGTATTGTAGGTACCTGAGTACCTGTCACCAACCCTTCTGAGTACCTTAGTACCTGTCACCAACCCTTCTAAGTACACGAGTACCTGTCACCAGCCCATCAAAGTACTGAGTACCTGTCACCAGCCCATTGGAGTACCCGAGTACCTGTCACCAACCCATTAGAGTACCCGAGTACCAACCCTTCTGAGTACACGAGTGCCTGTCACCAGCCCATCAGAGTACCCGAGTACCTGTCACCAGCCCATCAGAGTACCCGAGTACCTGTCACTAGCCCATCAGAGTACCCGAGTACCAACCCTCCTGAGTACACGAGTACCTGTCACCAGCCCATCAAAGTACCCAAATACCTGTCACCAGCCCATCAGAGTACCCGAGTACCTGTCACCAGCCCATCCGAGTACCTGAGTACCTGTCACCAGTTCATCTGAGTACCAGCCCATCAAAGTACCCAAATACCTGTCACCAGCCCATCAGAGTACCCGAGTACCTGTCACCAACCCTTCTGAGTACCCGAGTACCTGTCACCAACCCATCAGAGTACCCGAGTACCTGTCACCAACCCATCTAAGTACACGAGTACCTGTCACCAGCCCATCAAAGTACCAAGTACCTGTCACCAGCCCATCAGAGTACCCGAGTACCTGTCACCAACCCATTAGAGTAACCGAGTACCAATCCTTCTGAATACATGAGTACCTGTCACCAGCCCATCAGAGTACCTGAGTACCTGTCATCAGTTCATCTGAGTACCTGTCGCTAGCCCATCTGAGTACCTAGTACCTGTCACTAGCCCATTTGAGTACCCGAGTACCTGTCACTAGCCCATCTGAGTACCCAAGTACCTGTCACCAACCCATCAGAGTACCCAAGTACCAACCCTTCTGAGTACACGAGTACCTGTCACCAGCCCATCAGAGTACCCGAGTACCTGTCACCAACTGATCAAAGTACCCGAGTACCAACCCTTCTGAGTACACGAGTACCTGTCACCAGCCCATCAGAGTACCCGAGTACCTGTCACCAGCCCATCAGAGTACTCGAGTACCTGTCACCAGCTCATCAGAGTACCTGAGTACCTGTCACCAGTTCATCTGAGTACCTGTCACTAGCCCATCTGAGTACCCTAGTACCTGATACTAGCCCATCTGAGTACCCGAATACCTGTCACTAGCCCATCTAAGTACCTCAGTATCTGTCACCAACCCATCAGAGTACCCAAGTACCAACCCTTCTAAGTACACGAGTACCTGTCACCAGCCCATCAGAGTACCCGAGTACCTGTCACCAACCCATCAGAGTACTCGAGTACTAACCCTTCTGAGTACATGAGTACCTGTTACCAGCCCATCAGAGTACCCGAGTACCTGTCACCAGCCCATCAGAGTACCCAAGTACCTGTCACCAGCCCATCAGAGTACCCGAGTACCTGTCACCAGCCCATCAGAGTACCCGAGTACCTATCACCAGTTCATCTGAGTACCTGTCACCAGCCCATCTGAGTACCCTAGTACCTGTCACTAGCCCATCTGATTACCTGAGTACCTGTCACTAGTTCATCTGAGTACCTGTCACCAGCCCATCTGAGCACTCCAGTACCTGTCACCAGCCCATCTGAGTACCCTAGTATCTGTCACTAGCCCATCTGAGTAACTGATTACCTGTCACCAAACCATTTGAGTATCCGGGTACCTGTCACCAGCCCATCAGAGTACCTGAGAACTTTTTTACCAGCCCATCAGAGTACCCAAGTACCTTTTACTAGCCCATCAGAGTACCCGAGTACCTTTTACCAGTCCATCAGGGTACCCAAGTACCTATCTGCAGCCCATAAGAGTACCCGAGTACCTATCTGCAGCCCATGCCTCATAAAATATACTTTGGGGTGTTTGCTTTCCAAAATGGGGTAATTTTGTGGGTAATTCCATTGTCCTGGTGCTGCAGGACCTTCAAAAGTGTGATAGGTAGGAATGAAATTAGATGTGTAATTTATGCTCCTAGAACGCCTCTCTATGTGGCCGGGTTGTGTAAAAGTCTTACACATGTGGTATCGTCATACTCGGGATGCATTTTTGCTATGTACATGCTATGTGTTCGAAATATCATATAAATTGACAACTTTGTGTAAAAATAAAAGAGTTTTCATTTTCTTTCCGTGTTTTTCAAAGACTTGTGGAAAAAAATGAACCGTACAAAAGACTCATAATGCCTCATAGAATGTACGTTGGTGTGTTTGCTTTCCAAAATTGGGTCATTTTGTAGGTAATTCCACTGTCCTAGTGCTCCAGGGCCTTCAAAAGTGTAATAGGTCGTTTGGATATTTTATGTGTAATTTATGCTCCTAGAACGCCTGATGGTGCTCCCTGCATGTTGGACCTAAGTATGTGGCCAGGCTGTGTAAAATTCTCACACATGTGGTATCGCCATACTTGGGGCGAATAGCAGAATGTATTTTTGGGTGAAATTTTTGCTATGTACATGCTATGTGTTAGAAATATCTTATACATTGACCATTTTGTGTAAAAATAAGAGTTTTCATTTTCTTTCTGCGTTTTTCAAAGACTTGTGGAAAAAAATTAACTTTTCAAAAGACTCATAATGCCTCACAGTATATACGTTGGGATGTTTGCTTTCCAAAATGGGGTCATTTTGTGGGTAATACCATTGTCCTGGTGCTCCAGGGCCTTCAAAACTGTAATAGGTCATTAGGAAATTAGATGTGAAATTTTGGCTCCTAGAACGCCTGACGGTGGTCTCTGCATGTTCGGCCTCTGTATGTGGCCAGGGTGTAAAAAAATCTCACACATGTGGTTTCGCCATACTCAGGTGGAGTAGCAGAATGTATTTTGGGTGTAGTTGGAAGCATGCATATGCTGTGTATGAGAAATAACTACTTGTTATAACAATTTTGTGTAAAAAAATAATAATAATAATTTCTTCATTTTCCCAAGAATTGTGGGAGAAAATTACACCTTCAAAAAGGGAGATAGGCCACCAGTACACCCGGCGTGATCAATTTTCAATAATTGGCACCATAGCTTGTAGACTCTATAACTTTCATACGGACCAAATAATATACACTGATTTGGGTTATTTCTATCATATATAGGTAGCAGTATAGGTTTTGACCCAAATTTATGAACAAAAATGACTTATCTGCAAAATGTTATCATAGAAACGAAAAAAAGTGTTTTTTTTTTCAAAAATTTCGCTTTTTTTCACTTATGTCACACAAAAAAACCCAGAGGTGATTAAATACCACCAAAAGAAAGCTCTATTTGTGTGAAAAAAATTATAAAAAATTTGTTTGGGTACAGTGTTGCATGACTGAGTAATTGCCATTCAAAGCGTGAGAGCGATGAAAGCTGAAAATTGGTCTGAGAAGGAAAGGGGTGTAAGTGTCCTGTATTGAAGTGGTTAAAGGGGGCTTCCAGATTCTGATAAGCCCCCCTGCCCACAGACCACGACAACCATCGGCCAGGGTTGTCGGGAAGAGGCCTTTGTCCTCATTAACATGCGGGCACAGTGCTTTGGGGGGACCCCAAAGCACCCTCCCCATGTTGAGGGTATGTGGCCACGTATAGTTCAGGACGAGGGGCAATCGTCCCCCCTATCCTGACCTGCCAGGTTGCATGCTTGGAATGAATTTTGAGGGGGACCCCCACACCAATTTTTTTTTTAATTTAGGTGCGGGGTTCCCTTTAAAATCCATACCAGACCCGAAGGGCCTGGTTTGAATCTCGGGGGGGGACCCCATACCGTTTTTTCCTAATTCTGTCATAGGGTTCCCCTTAACCACTTCAATACACTGTGTTATATACTGTATACTACACTGACTGCACCATATAGTCTGAACTGTATTATTTATACTACAGAGACTGCACTCTATAAAATTGTAATGACATGGCCCAGTCAAATAGGTGCAGAAAAATTGGGCCTTGGTTGCTGGTGGTGGCAGAACACTGTAACCCCTCACAGTTACTCTTGTTTGGTGCAGAAACAGACCCTGCTGTTGATTTTTTTTAAAAAATTGTAATGACATGCCCCCATAAAACAGGTGTAGAAAAATTGGGCCTTGGGTGTTGGTGGTGTCAGAACACTGTAACCCCTTACAGTTACTCTTGTTGGGCACAGGAACAGACCCTGCTGTTGAAAATTATTATAAAAATTGTAATGACATGCCCCAGTCAAACGTGTGCAGAAAAATTGGGCTTTGGGTGTTGGTGGTGGCAGAACACTTTAACCCCTTACAATTACTCTTGTTGGGCGCAGGAACAGACCCTGCTGTTGAAAATTGTTATAAAAATTGTAATGACATGCCCCAGTCAAACGGGTGCAGAAAAATTGGGCTTTGGGTGCTGGTGGTGGCAGAACACTGTAACCCTTTACAGTTACTCTTGTTGGGTGCAGGAACAGACCCTGCTGTTGAAAATTATTATAAAAATTGTAATGACATGCCCCAGTCAAACAAGTGCAGAAAAATTGGGCCTTGGGTGTTGGTGGTGGCAGAACACTGTAACCCCTCATAGTTACTCTTGTTGGGTGCAGGAACTGGCCCTGCTGTTGAAAATAATTTTAAAAATTGTAATGACATGCCCCAGTCAAACAGGTGCAGAAAAATTGGGCCTTGGGTGTTGGTGGTGACAGAACACTGTATAACCCCTCACAGTTACTCTTGTTGAGTGCAGGAATGGGCCCTGCTGTTGAAAATTATTATAAAAATTGTAATGACATGCCCCTGTAAACCAGGTGTAGAAAAATTGGGCCTTGGGTGTTGGTGGTGGCAGAACACTGTAACCCCTTACAGTTCCTCTTGCTGGGCACAGGAACAAGCCCTGCTGTTGAAAATTATTATAAAAAATGTAATGACATGCCCCTGTAAAACTGGTGTAAAAAATAGTTTTTTGGGTGTTGGTGGTGGCAGAACACTGTAACCCCTCACAGTTATTCTTGTTGAGTGCAGGAATGGGCCCTGCTGTAGAAATTTATTATAAAAATTGTAATGACATGCCCCAGTCAAACAGGTGCAGAAAAATTGGGCCTTAGTTGTTGGTAGTGGCAGAACACTGTAACCTCTCACAGTTACTCTTGTTGGGTGCAGGAACAGGCCTTGCTGTTGGAAATTATTATAAAAATTGTAATGACATGCCCCAGTCAAACGGGTGCAGAAAAATTGGGCTTTGGGTGTTGGTGGTGGCATAACACTGTAACCCCTTACAGTTACTGTTGTTGGGAGCAGGAAAAGGCCCTGCTGTTGAAAATAATCATAGAAAATTGTAATGACGTGCCCCAGTCAAACGGGTGCAGAAAAATTGGGCTTTGGGTGTTGGTGGTGGCAGAACACTGTAACCCCTCACAGTTACTCTTGTTGGGAGCAGGAACGGGGCTTGCTGTCGAAAATTATTTTAAAAATTGTAATGGCATGCCCCCGTAAAACAGGTGTAGAAAAATTGGGTCTTGGGTGTTGGTGGTGGCAGAACACTGTAACCCCTTACAGTTACTCTTGTTGGGCACAGGAATGGGCCCTGTTGTTTCAAAATTATTTTAAAAATTGTAATGACATGCCCCTGTAAAACAGGTGTAGAAAAATTGGGCCTTGGGTGTTGGTGGTGGCAGAACACTGTAACCGCTTACAGTTAATCTTGTTGGGCGCAGGAACAGGCCCTGCTGTTGAAAATTATTATAAAAATTGTAATGACATGCCCCTGTAAACCAGGTGTAGAACAATTGGGCCTTGGGTGTTGGTGGTGGCAGAACACTGTATAAACCCTCACAATTACTCTTGGTGGGTGCAGGAATGGGCCCTGCTGTTGAAAATTATTATACAAATTGTAATGACATGTCCCAGTCAAATGGGTGCAGAAAAATTGGGCTTTGGGTGTTGGTAGTGGCAGAACACTGTAACCCCTTACAGTTAATCTTGTTGGGCGCAGGAACAGGCCCTGGGTGTTGGTGGTGCCCTAAACCCAAAATATTGCTGGAAGCTAGCATCATCAAGATTCAGGAGGAATAGGATAGGCAGCATAGGCAGTCTTCAATTGATCTCAGATTCCTAGCAAATTCAGTCAGTTACATCAGCATCAGGGGCTTGATAGCTGCTGATCCAGGACTGATTCATTTTTATAAATGTGAGCCTATCAACGAAGTCCGTGAACAGGCGCACTCTGTGATCCATTACGAACCCTCCAGCAGCACTGAATGTCCGTTCAGAAAGCACACTGGAGACAGGACAGGCCAGTAGCTTGATTGCATATTGAGCAAGTTCAGGCCAGTGGTCCATCCTCAAGACCCAGTAACTCAGTGGATGCTCAGTTGGAAAGGTCTCCATGTTGCTGCCCCTAGATATTCCTGCACCATATAATGCTGGTGCTGCCGATGTTTGCTTGAACCTATCAGCCCTGAGCGCTGAGGACTGAAAAATTATTTAAAGGCATCGGTCTGCCGGCCACCTTCTCCACCACTCTTTCTCTGACCAAACAAAGCCTCAGAAACACGTTGGTCTGGAAAGGCGTTGCACAAACTTTTCTTCAAGGTATCCTGAGGATGTTTCATCCTCTGCTCCCTCTGCGAAGGCAGGATGAGCTCTGCAACTTTACCCTTGTAACGTGGATCAAGAATGGTTGCCAGCCAATAATGATCCCTCTCCTTGATACCACGAACACTCGGGTCTTTTCGCAGGCTTTTCAGAATCAGGGAGGCCATGCAGCATAAGTTTGAGGAGGCATGAGCCTCTTCGGGGTCACTGAGGATGACATTGTCAGGAACTACCTCCTCTCAGCCATGTACAACTCCTTGGGTTTCTGGGGACTGAAAACCATCCCTTGAAGACTGCTGTGTAGAGTTGAGCGGACACCTGGATGTTCGGGTTCGGCGGGTTCGGCCGAACTTCGCGAAAAAGTTCGAGTTCGGCCAGGAACTTGACCCCGAATCCGATTGAAGTCAATGGTGACCTGACCTTTTGGGCACTAAAATGGCTCTAAAAAAGTCCTGGAAAGGGCTAGAGGGCTGCAAAAGGAAGCAAAATGGGGGTAAGAGTAGGACAAGTGCCCTGCAAACAAATGTGGACAGGGAAATAACTTAAAATCACATAAAAAAAAAAATGGAGGAGGAGGTGGATGTGGAGTAGGAGGTTGAGGAGGCGGTGACCATGGCGGTGTAGGTGGAAGTGGCGGTGGAGGAGGAGGAGGTAGCCAACACTGTTTTTTGTTTGTTTTTTTTTTCCTAATTGGGGTATCCCCCAAAATATTGAGACATATTAAAAACTTTTCCTTATAGAATGTACCATGGTTTATTTTTCTGCCTCCTGCTAAGACATTGCCTATCAGCTGGTGGTGCTGTTTGTTGAGGCGTGCTGCTGACAAAGCTTTTCCACATTTCGGCCATGCTAACCCTGCCTTCTGAAGTGCTGGCGGTGCCACAGCTGCATTGGCGACCTCTTCCTCCTCCTCTGCCTTCGCCTTGTGTTTCCACTGAGCCCCCGGTGTCATTTGGGAATGCCCTCAGCAGTGCGTCTACCAGCGTGCGCTTGTAGTCGGTCATCTTCCGATCACGCTCCAGTGAGGGAATTAAGGACGGGACATTGTCCTTGTAACAGGGATCCAGCAGGGTGGCCACCCAGTAATCAGCACAAGTTACAATGTGGGCAACTCGGCTGTCGTTGCGCAGGCACTGCAGCATGTAGTCGCTCATGTGTGCCAGGCTGCCCAGAGGCAAAGACAAGCTGTCCTCTGTGGGAAGTGTATCATCTGTGTCCTCCGTATCCCCCCAGCCACGCTCCAGTGATGTCCACGGGCTGTGTTGGGTGCCACCCTGCTCTGAACACAGTTCCTCCTCCTCATCATCATCCTCGTCCTCCTCATCCTCCAAAACTGTGCCCTGGCTTGAAAATTTTTTTACCTGGCCTATGCTGGTGCAGGAACCCACCCTCCGAGCCACTTGTGAATGACTGGCCTGATAACCGTGGAAATTACCCCTCTTCCTCCTCCTCTTCCTCCTGTGCCACATCCTCTTCCATCATCTCCCGAAGTATTTTTTCAAGGAGACATAGAAGTGGGATAGTAACGCTAAGAACAGCATCATCGGCACTGGCCAAGTTGGTGGAGTACTCGAAACACCGCAATATAGTACATAGGTCTCGCATGGAGGCCCACTCGTTGGTGGTGAAGTGGTGCTGTTCCGCAGAGTGACTGACCCGTGTGTGCTGCAGCTGAAACTCGACTACTGCCTGCTGCTGCTCGCACAGTCTCTCCAGCATGTGCAAGGTGGAGTCTCCAGCATGTGCAAGGTGTGGGCACGTCGCATAGGAGGCGGTGAGCGGTAAGGCCGCAGTTCCGCTGCAGCACAGACAGGCGAGCAACAGCAGGGTGAGAACGCCGAAAGCACTCACAGACCGCCTGCACTTTCTGCAGCAGCTCTGACATATCCGGGTAGTTTTTCAGAAAATTCTGCACCACCAAATACAGCACATGCGCCAGGCAAGGGATGTGCGTCAAACCGGCT